>CANYCX012749652.1:0-18041 GCA_948193385.1 Breynia disticha f. nivosa
TCAATGCTAACTGATACTACACATCCATACCTTTCATTCAAGTCCTTATTCACTCAATTCTAACTCAAAACGAAGGAAAAATCGCGTTGGAAAATACATATATCATCAAAAACGGGATTTCAAGACTTAGGGCATAAAGAATCCCAATTAAAGTCTTTCACTTGATCCTACACCTCCCAAACAACAATTTTTGATGATTCCAAGCTTGGTTTCATGTTTTGGAGCCTTTTGGTCTAAGATGGGAGCAAGAAAACGGGATTGAAAGGGGATGGAAATGAAAGAGAGTAAGGGAGAAGAGAGGGTCACGTGTGAAAGAGAGGAGAGGGTAAGGGTTTATAAAAATTTTCAGAGAAATTACGATTTTGCCCCCGGTTTCACAATGTTATCTTTTACTCGATTTTTCTCTCTCCCGATCAACGTAACCTAACCGAATTTTATTTTCTTAAAAATTTTAACACTGTCCCACCAATATGTAATTAATAATATTTCGCGAAAAAATTATTCGCGCATTTACGAAATAATTCAAAAACATTTAAAAATTCTTAAAAATAGAGGGCGTTACACTAAGGTACTAAGATGACTTACCTTATGACTAAATACATAAAATGGATGAAGTTACAATGGAATTAAACTGTAAATGTATGTATGCTTATTGTGGAATGGCTTTAGGGCCCCATTGTTGTTTGAGGGGGAATAAGGCCAGGATGGCCGAAGTCTCCCCTGCACCCCGGCATGTAGAGACATTAAAGGATGCCTTACTGAGTATATAAAATATACTCACCTGTCATTGCTGGATTATGTGCAGATCAACAGGTACCAGAGACAAGACGACGTAATCGGCGAGGCTAGCGGTGCGATACTGAAGGTCGGGCTCCCAGATGTTTACATGTTACAAATATTGTGCATGTTATGTATCAATGCATACATTGGTTATAAATGGTTTTATTTACTTAATATTCTAAATGTTTTTTAGCTTCCGCATTACGAAAGACATTGTGTATTAAATACTCTGATTTATATTATATAGCTTATGTTTTATAAAAAAATATATAGTGCGTTTTCCGCTTTTAATTAATAATGAACTTTATGAAAAATTGGCGTCACATGTCATACTGAATGATTTCCACGGCTTCTGTATTTCTAAATTATTTTTGATGTACGTCTTGTATTCTATGTTTTGGACAAACTACGTTGATTTTATTTCTCTCACAATTTGTGTTTTAAAGAAAAAAAATATTGCTAAAATTTGTATTTATTCAAAAAAGGAAGTTAATGAAAATTGGTGTCACAACTATGGTGTCTTAAGTAGTAACTATTTGATTTGACCTTATAATAATTTGTTGAGGTCAATGTAAAAAAAACTTCCTTATAATAAAATGAAAATTTACTATGCAAGTGATGAGAACTATGTAACTACGACCTCTTAAATTGCAACTATTTGATTTAGGCATTTAACATTGATAGAAAAATTCATCCCTGTAATAAAACAAAAATTTACTATGTATGGATTGGAAATTATATAACTATGGCCTATTAAGTTGTAAATGTTTGATTTGGGGTTTTAACTATTTATTGAGGCCCATGTAACAAAAACTTTCATCCCTATAAGAAAACAAACATTATTGTGTAAAGGAAGAAAATTATCTATTAATGACCTCTTAAATTTTAAGTATTTTATTTAGTCTTGTAACTATTTGCTTAGGCTCATGTAACAAAAAAATTCATCCCTGTAACAAAATAAAAATTTACTATGTAAGGAGAGGGGACTATATAAATGCAGCCTCATAAATTATAACTATTTGATTTAGGCTTGTAACTATTTGTTGAGGCCCATGTAATATTCGTCATCCATACCTTTATTCTTTTGTAAGTATACTTTTTTGGTCTTTGTAACCAATTGAGGTGGAAAAGTTACAAGAGTTTGCATTTTTTATGGGCATCAAGTCCACCAAACAATTTCCTGTTCCCAAAATTTGTAGAGGCAAGCACGGTCTATTGATAGGAATGGGTTCTATTTTGTTCAATTGTTAGAAACACACAGGCAAAGATCAAGGGGAATAAATCAATAACGATAAGAAAATGTTATAATTAAAACTAGAACAAGATTGACAAAATAACAATATTAATGAAAGCCTAGCTTCGGCGATTATCCATCTTATATGGTATTTCAATCATATATCAGGAAGAATAAATTAATACATTATTGCAGACAAGTTATAATTGCTGACAACCAAAAAATAATCTTTACTTAATTGGTTAGTAATTTCGGGACACCCTTGCAAACTACTTCTCTAATCGAACTAACAATCTCTAGGACATTCAATTCATCAATAGCAATAAGAATTACAAAGACCTTGTCTAAACCAACAAATTCAGATACCGACAATTCATTAAAGTAAGATTATCTAAATGCATTCATGGCACACCTTTAAATTGTCACTAATGTTAAACACACAACAAAATTACTACGCATTAACTGATAGACTAACACTATGCTATTAATTCAACTAGCCACATTAAATCAACAACACTGAATCAAACACAGGAAAAAGATAAATGCAATGATAATATTAATAGAAAAAGGTTCATAATCTCATGAAAGGTACCAGAGTAAGACTTCATACTACCAAAACTAGAAATAGAATACAGTCGCTCATGGCGACAACATTCTAACAAAATAATAATAAACTGTTGAATGAAAAACAGCGAATGCCAAAACTCTGTTCTTGATGACTGCCAAGAGAAAACTGTTCTAAAACTTTATACAAAACTAACTTAATGAAAACCTAAATCTTCCTCCTCTTCTATTCACGCGAGACAACAGGTGACACATGGTGGAGTCCTTAGTATGTGTGGTGGGCACAACCATGCGTACTTCACGTTCACCGCGTGTTTATTGAAGATGGAACTACGCGTGTAGTCTGAGACTACACCGTGTCAGCCACTGTTTCACGGCAACAAAAGCATCCAATCCTCCTTCAATTTTTCTAAGTGTCCAATCTTCAAGTCTTGGGTGCAAAACAGCATTTACACGCACCTGAAACATGAAACAAAAGTTGCAATTAATTCAAACAATAAAGTATGAAATGCATGCTAAATAAAGATAAATAAAAGGTAAATGTATGCATGAAATTCAACCTAACAAACTACCCACACTTAAAACCATGTCTGTCCTTGAACATGTATCAAATTAAACAATAAAATAGTTCAACTTTCTCAATCAATTCCTTCTCAACCATTGCTGTCTTTTCATTTTCTTTTCTCTTCCCCCACTTTTTTGTGCTTCTTTCTTTGTATTTATTCATCATTCTATTTTAATTTTTTTCACAGCAATCAACTATTACAACGATAGAAACCTCAACTCATACTCTTAATCATATCTAGGCAACTCTACCAATATTTTTTTCATTTTTCATTAATTCTAGAGTTGTCTAATTTCATTTTCAACACAACTTGATTGAATTCAAGGCTTTCAATACATCAACACCATAAACCAAAATTCATATCCATGACTTAGCACATGTGATTCTCTCAACAAGGTTATGAATAGAGGGTTTTCAACAAAACAAATGGTTATGGGCTAATTTGTTACAACGCCCTGGAAATGGATAGAATTAATCTATATGAAATATAGATTAAAAATAGAATTGAATAAAAAAGAAATTGAAAAAGTTCATCAAATCGAAGATGAGCACGAGCACGAGCACGACTATGCTAGAGAGCCTGCTCATAATTTTCTAGAAAAATTCAACATGATCTCGTGCACGATTAAACTAGAACTCGTGCAAAAAAGCACAACATGACCACGAGGACGACTCGTGGCAAATGTCATATCGATTGAGAGTTTTAAAATAGAACCGACTGAACAACACTTTTTATTGAACTATAGAGAAAAACATGAGAAGCTTTAGAAGAAAACCTTGCTAGAGTGATTAAGAGCAAAGAGGGATTTTTTTTTTTGCAAATTTGCCTAAATATGAGAGTTTAAAATGATAAATAAGAACGAAGTTAGTTGTTGAAAACATGTTAGTTAGCTGAATTAGAATTAGTTAACTTCATGTGGATGGATTAGAACACTTAAATGCAGAGTTTACTAGCTTGTCTCGATATGCCTTAGAGGATGTGGCTACTGATCAAAAGAGTAGAGACAGGTTTAAGCGGGCTTTGAGGTATAAAGTTCGTACTAGGATTCCAATGAAACCACCTACTTATGAGTGTTTGCTGGATACTACCATCACAGCAGAGGAGTTAATAGCTGAGGGAGATAAAACAGAGGGAAAATGAGAGGGAAAAAGACAGAAGGTTTTTTTTAGTCTAGTTCAACTAGAGGATGCTAGAGATTAGATACCAGAGCTTCTAGAGGGACAAGTGGAGGTAGTAGACAGTCTAGAGACAGAGAAAGAAGTGGGAGGAGCCATTCCAGCAAACCTCCTACATCTTAGGGTAGAGGTACATGATCTTTGTGTTATAATTGTCAGTAGCTGGGTAGCCTTAAGAAGGAGCTGTATCTAGACAGAGCAATGTTGATGACAATAACGCTACAACATCGACTGAAGGTAGTTAAGGTAGAGTGGACAATGTACAAGGTCTACTTTTAGGGAGGAGCGACCTCCAAAGGTGGAGCAGGTGGATCAACTACACAATTAGGGGCAGCACCATAGGCTCGAGTTTTTCCTATGACCATAGATGAGGCGACAGAGAATCTGGATGTCATTACTGGTATGATTTCCATATTTGCATATGATATTTTGGTATTGATTGATTTGAGTTCCACTTGTTATTTATGAGTGAGTCTTTAGTTGAGCATATAGGAGGTAGTATAGAGCGTTTGGGATATACAATCGTTGTTTCTATGCCAACAGAGGTACAATGCTGGTTAGGCACATATTAAGGAATTGTGAGTTGAGGATTAGAGAGTTGTCATATTTGGCTGACTTGATCATATTAAGGATGACCGACTTTAGGATCATCTTAGGGATGAATTGGTTATCCAAAAAACAAGCGATTGTTGATTGTTACACAAAAGAGGTAGTGGTTGAGGTTGATGGGATATACTTCCTGTCTAATTTTGACAGTATTAGCTACGAGATTGATCCAAGACGGGTGTAAATCTTACTTAGCTTCTGTGATTGATTTGAATAAATCAAAGTTAGAGGTAAAAGATATGGCAATTGTATGAGAGTATCCTGAGGTATTTCTAGAGGAGTTATTAGGATTACCACCTCAGTGAGAGGTTGATTTTAGGAGAGAAATTATACTAGGAGTAGCTTTAGTATTGATTGCATCATATTGAATGAAAGTTGTAGAATTACAAGAGTTAAAAAGACAACTAGAGTAGCTGTTAGAGAAATTTTTTATATGTCCTAGCGTATCACCTTGGGGTGCACCAGTGCTATTCATGCAAAAGAAAGATGGTAGTATGCAATTTTGTATCAACTATCTTCAATTGAACAAGGTTACAGTGAAAAATAAGTATTTGTTGCCATCGATAGACGACTTGATTGATCAGCTGCGAGGAGCTACAATATTTTTTAAGATTGATTTGAGGTCTGGTTATTGACAACTGAGAATAGAGGAAGGTTCGATATCAAAGGCGACATTTGGAACTCGATATGGACACTTTGAGCTTATAGTTATGCCATTCGGGTTGACTAATGCACCAGTGGTGTCTAAGGCTTTGATGAATAAGGTATTTTACCCATACTTGGAACAGTTCATATTTGTGTTCATTGTTGATGTTCTATTATATTTGAGAGATAGGTTAGAGCATGAGAGACATCTCTAGATCATGCTAGAGTTGTTGAAAGCAAATTAGTTGTATGCTAAGTTCAGCAAATGCGAATTTTGGATGTTAGAGGTTGTCTTTCTAGGACATGTGATTTTAGCTGAGGAAGTGAAACCAAATCCTAGTAAGATTAAAGCAGTTCAAGAGTGAAAAACTCCTAAAAATGTGTTTGAGGTACATGGTTCCTTAGGTCTAGCGGGTTATTATTGGAGATTTATCGAGGATTTCTCGAGGATAGCTAAACGGATGACATCTTTGTTGAAAAACAATATCCCATTTGTTTAGAATGATAAGTGCGAAGAGACTTTTCAGAAGCTAAAGTAAAGATTAGTCGAAGCTCCAGTTCTCGTGTTACCTAGTTAGGGAGGAAAATTTTTTATTTATACAGATGCAGCTGGAGCATGTTTAGGCACAGTATTGATGTAGAATGGTAGAGTTATTGTGCATACTTCATGATAGTTGAGACCGTATGAAACTAACTATCTCACTCACAATTGGAGTTTGCTGCAATCATTCATTCTCTGAAAGTTTGGCAACATTACTTGTATGGTGAGACTTCTAGATCTTTACTTATCATAAGAGTCTCAAGTACATTATGACCCAGCGAGAGCTAAAACTCAAATATAGGTGGTGGAGTGAGTTACTTAAGGATTACTACTGAACAATTGAGTATCATCTGAGAAAGGAAAACGTGGTCGACGATGCTTTGAGCAGAAAAGGAAAAGAAGATGCTGATTTTATTACCTATAGAGCAGAGTCATTGTTTACTTTATGAGAGCTTTGAGTGTAGTTGGATTTGGATGAGGATGAGATGTTAGCAAACATATGAGTTAGACCTCAGATGTGAGTATTAATTGTTGAGTTTCAGAAAGAAGATGAACACTTGATGCAAATCAAGAAGAAATTTGAGAAAGGGAAAGTGAGTACAACTCACCGATTGGATGACGGTGGAGTGTTTTACTATAGGGAGCGATTATGCATTCCAAATATTGCAGAGCTGAAGAATGATTTGATGGTTCAGGCACATTCTTCGCCTTATTTGGTACATCCTTTTAGTCTAAAGATGTATTGAGATATGTAAGAGATGTATTGATTGGTGAATATGAAGAACAAGATAGCAAAGTTTATAGTGAGATGTCTACCTTGTCAGCAAATCAAGGTAGAACATTAAGCTCCAGTCAGAAAGTTACGACCATTAGAGATTCCAGAATAGAAATGAGAGAAGATTACCATGGGTTTTATTGTAGGCTTATCAGGGACGTTTAAACATCACGATTCTATTTGGGTGATAGTGGACAGACTAAAGAAATCTATACATTTCATAACTATCCGACAGGATGATACGTTGGATAAGCTGGCTGGTTTATATGTTGATGAGATCATTAGATTACATGGTGTTCAAATATCATTTGTGTCTGATCATGATCCTAGATTAACATTACGATTCTGGCAGAGTTTACAAGATGCAATGGGACCAGATTGAGATTTAGTCTAGCTTTTCATCCGCAGACTGACAAGCAGTCTGAGAGGACGATTCAAACAGTTGAGGATATAATGTGAGTTTGTGTTTTGGAGTTTGGAGGTAACTGGGATGATCATTTTCCTTTGATTGAATTTGCATACAATAACAGTTATCATTCTAGTGTTGGGATGACACATAACAAGGCTTTATATGAGAGACAGTGTCGAAGTCCAGCATACTAGGAGGTTGAGTTGCGATAGATAGAGGCACCAGAGTTGGTTCAGTAAACTCTCAAGAAAGTGAATGTTGTTAGAAGATGTATGAAAGCGGCTCAAGATCGTCATAAGAGCTTTTTGATAGATATCATCGAGAGATAGAGTATGATGTCGGAGATATGGTTTTTTACGAATTTCGATCAGAGAGGTAAATTGAGTGCTAGGTATATCAAATTGTATGAGGTCATTGAGAGAGTGGGATCTCTTGCTCATCGGTTAAGGTTACTAGACGAGTTGTCCCGATTGCATGACGTGTTTCATAGTTAGAGATATCAAAGGACTTATTGTACGAGGAGTCTGTTGAGCTTCTGGATTGACAGATGAGATAGTTATAGAACCAGGAGATTCCTATGGGACTGGTGAAATGGAGTTTCCATTCGCCAAAAGAAGCTACCTAGGAGGTTGAGACTGATATGCGACATCAGTACCCATATCTGCTTCCAGACACAATGTCAGAGGCTTGAGGTATATTCTGATTCTAGACTTTGATGTTATAATGATATGTTCTGGTGTTATAGCTGTTGATTTGTTGCTATTTTAACTGTTGTTGGAATCTAACTATAATTGAATTAAGTTAAGTATAAACTTAAAGTAAGTTTACATTAGTAGCTAAATCATCCTATTCAGATTTTGGGGATGAAATTTCCTAAGGGGAGAGTTGTAATGCCATGGAAATTGATAGAATTAATTTATATGAAATATAGATTAAAAACATAATTGAATAAGAAAGAAATCAAAAAAGTTCAAAAAACAGAGGATAAGCACAAACACGACCCCGACTGGAGGGCATGGTCATAGTTTCCTGAAAAATTCAATATGATCTCGTGCACGATCAAACTGGAACTCGTGCTAAAAAAGCATAGCGCGACCATGAGCACGACTCGTGACAGAGGTCTTGTCGACTGAGAATGTTAAAACAAAACCGACTAAGAAACACTCTTTTATTGCATTACAGAACAAATAAACCTAAGAAGAAAACCCTTGAAAACCTTGTTGGAGTCCTTAAGAGCAAGGAGGGATTAATTTTCTGGAAATTTAAAGTGAGAAATCCATTAAGGTAAGAATTTGAGGTTGGTTTTGCGTAAATATGAGAGTTGAGGTTATTGAGTTATCAAAAATGATAAATAAGAACTGAGTTCTTTGTTGAAAACTTGTTAGTTAGCTGAATTAGAATGAGTAAACTTCATGTGGATGGATTATAACACTTAAATACTGATTTGTGGAAAAATTTGACGTTCACAGTAGCTTTGAACCTAGGAAAGGAGTTATGGAATTGAGTTCTAACATTGTAATTTATGTTTTGTAGTTATAGAATAACTTAATAACAACCTTTATGTGATGATTTATGTAAAGGAAGAACTGTACAACTTATGGATCAAAGTTGTGCCCAGACCCAACTTTGCACGTTTATCGAGGTGAGTGGAATTTACACTTACCATTGTATGTCTTCCGTTTGTATTGTTAATTCATACTTGGAATGGTTACAAATAAGTTAAGATGATAGATTAAATGTGTCTTAATGAACTTATAGATGTGATTGTTATGTTTGAGCTTATATATGCTTAGGCTTAAATGCTTATGTGTTCTTGTGAGTTGATGTTATGGATTACTCTCATGATCTCATGATATTGCTGTGTTCATGTCTTTAAATGAGAGCATGATATTGATCTTTGCCTTGGCTGATTTGTTGTTATGATGATAGTTTGATGGTACGCTCTTATTTGGACTAGGACTTTGATGTTCATATAAATTATTGATTGATGAGCACACATATGATTTGATTGAGTGGCCATATGAATGCATTTGATTCATTATGTGTTGCGTTTGATTGTGTGAAACAGGGGCAATATCCTAGGCTGGGCTTGAGGATTATTCTGAGAGAGATCTCGATGCCAGTTTGGGACCGATCATATTCTAAGCTGGGCTCAATGGCGTATTGGGTTCGATATCGGTCTAGGATCGAGGGAAAAATGAAAAGAAAATAAAAAGAGAAAAAGAAAGAAACAAATGGGGGCATATTGTGGGCGATTGCATTGGCATTGCACTTTCATTTCATATTGCATATGTATGGTTAATGCCATGGTGTGAGATTCTTAACGATGTTTGTTATTGAGTTTGAAATGATTTACTGCTAGTAATGTGTGTGCATAAGTGTTATAGTGATGGAATTATTTCATATGTTTATAAATGTTTAAGACATATGATATGGCTATGTGTGCAAGCAAGTAAGTTTGCTAATGTACTGTTTTAGATTGCATTTTACTGTGAATATAGTATTTGAGATTTGCTAAGTATGGAATAGTCATTGAAGACTTGTTTACTACAGTGTATGCCTTAAAATGTAATCGAAGGGTTCTGGAAGATGGGATGAGCATCACCTCGTGCTCTATACGGCACAAACCATGTCACTTTGAGAATTTTCTGAATATAAATTAATCAGTGAACTAAGCACAATTTCGGGTAGAGATTAATAGGGATGTTTCCCCTATTACATAATGTACTTAAATCGTAATAAATAATGATTACTTATGCATTAACTACTTTGGTAAGTGTAGTAAAAAGCACTTACTGAGCATGAAAATACTCACCTGTGTGTGATTGTTTGTGACATTGTGCAGATCATAGATAGCTGCTATTGACTTGGAGATTTGCGATAGATCAGAGCACGGATACGAGATCAGAGGTCTGGGCTCCAAATTTTGTGTTTTGGAATTTTGATCTCGTACATACCTATCCATGTTTGTATACGCATATTTACTTTCAGTTTGATTTTGTTTTCAAACCAACTATAGCTTTCACATATTTTTACTTTGTTTGTTCGTAAAATGTGCCGAGTTTTTATATAAAGTGCATGTATTCTATTTTCCTCTCTCCTTCGTATTGATTATATTATTATATTATTACAAAAAAGATTTAAATATTTGAAAATAAAGTTTTATAAAGAACGAGCTTCACATTTGTGGTTCAAAACAAAGAAAAAGGTAAAAGGCTCAAAAGGGTAAATTAAGGTTAAATTACAACTGAAAAGGTGGTAAATACAAATGAAAATGGTTCTTTTCAAAGGGTTTAAAAAAAATGCCTCCTATCATGTCAGATATTTTCATTCCCCAAGCTAAAAAATTATAGGGAAAGGAAGTTGATGGCAAACCTCGGTATTTGTCTTTTTACGATTGGCAAACTCACATAAACAACAAAAATTAAGGCTAAAAAATCTAACAAAGTTTTTATGTGAAGCTCATAACTCTATCGGTTCTTGTATCGTGGTTGTTCAAAGCTAATCTCCAAGTACATAAAGAATGCAAGTTGGATCCACAAAGGTTTTCAGAGACTCAACGAAGGAAAATTGAATTTCTTTCCTTTAATATCAAATTGATATAAAATTTGATTAAATTTTAAAACATGTGTTTTAAGTGGTAAAATGAATTCATTGCAAGCAAGCAAATGCAACATTAATGCAACAATGACAACGGGCAAAAAAATATGCAAACATATAAATAATCTACATTAAATGGGATGCAAATGAAATTTCCCCCACCCACAATTAAAGCTACACAATTTCCTCATTGTGAATCAAGAAAACATAATGTAAAGAGTGTAGGGAGAGAGATGCTTCTCTGTCTCAATCGTCCTCGTACTACCTGCTCGGCAATCCTTGATGTTTCCGCGGGTCGCGCAGTCTACTATCCATCTGAGTTATGTTCCTGCCATTGGTTTGTATCATTGTCTACATCCTATTCAAGTAGTCATGTGGATCCCTTGAGTCTCTGGTTGCCAGATCCAAAGCGAGTTCTGCAGAGCATAACTCATAACCCAATATAGTACGCTGAATCAACTGCATCCTGCATAAAGCCTTATAGTCTAACGTCTCTATACAGGGAAAGCTCAGTCAATTCATTTTTAGTCGGATCAGAATCACAAAAAGAGCATGGATAGGTAAGTAATCAAATGACCCGCAAACATAGAGTTATTCGGTTTCTACTTTTAAGAACTGTATGTATAAAATGTATCCTATGTTCATGCGATAATTTTTCTTCAAGCACCATAGTAAAAAGAATTCATGTTTGGAAAGAATGGTGCTCGGGTGTTTCCTCCCATAAATGTTAAATGTAACCCTATGTAACATCTGCCAAAATGGACATCGTAAAGTAGCACCCTTTGATTTTTTAGGGTGATAGGGCTAGGGTCGACAGACCATTCTCGATAAAGCAAATACTCATCAAAGTCTGAGGGACAGTCATAAAATGAGTGAATATAGCTAGGATCATAAATGTCATCCTCATTCAGGAAACCACATATTAAATTTAGTTATGGAAAATGAGAAATGGTTATCAAGCAACCTCAACTAAACCACATCAGGAGAATAAATGATCGTATCATCCTCGAGATTAAATTTAAACGATGTAAAAAACTCACGACACAACGAGATATACACAGGGAACAACCAACCAAAATAACCGCTTAATCCTAATCTAGCAACTCTATCCTCATATAATGACATGCCATCAAAAAATATAATAGTAGGATGAACATACTTACTGGGAGAGATGGCCTTGGAACACATATGTCCATACCTGTGTTTGTCGTTCAATGAAATGAACACTCCGTAGTCGGCTTTAACCACCACTGCAGTTGGATTTCGATGGTCTAAGCTGGTTGAGCACAGATGAAGGCAACGCCTTTGAGTTCTATGTTATGGCTCGGGGTCCTCTTTTTACCCAAAATTAGGATTAAGTGGCACATTGAGTGCCTCCAGTTGTTTCGACGAGGAGACGGCTGGAGCGTCATCCTCACCTTTTATATAGTCAACCGGTATCTCCACTGGAGGTGGTGTTGGCTCATGGTTATGATTGAACTTAGCGGTTAGTTGGCGGTTGTCCTCCATGTTTGGAAGCTTGAGGAGGTGAATATGGAGGTGTAAAGACAACTAAAGTGGTAGATTGGGTCAAGTTTTGTGAGTTACGTGTTGACCTACGCCTTGGGGCATTTTTTGGCCAATGTGGCTGCTTAGGAGTGATTTTTATTGGTGGAGATGGTGGCGTTTTGCGTATAGAGAATATTTTAGGGTTCTTGTACATTTGGAGGGAGGAGAACCATTGTTCACGTGTAATTTTGAAAGTACGAGTGGTGAGTGTGAACTACGCATTGTCGGCATGACCACGAATACTCTACCATCCACCAGTGTCAGCTACTGTTCTGCACTGTTTCTCTTGCATCAAAATCCCAATTTCTGAATTAGAGAAAAATAGTGAAAACATGCAAACTCTAACCACACTTAATTTCAAGACAAGTCTGCAAATTAATAAAACATGACAAAAATTGTTGAAAACACAAACATATAAATAAAAAATGACAAAAATTTAAGTAACTAAACGAAAATGCAAACTCAAATAAACTTTCGTTGCCTATAAAGAAGTGCTTCTTTTAAAGTTTCTATAGCTAGGCAGGTTGTCGTGTGTCATGGCGAATCATTTGGAATGGTGAGGATACCATTTCGATAGTGTGCGGCTCGAATCCATCATCATAAGGTTTCAACTTTGATCATTTAACTTAAAGATTTTATTTTAATTTAGATTTTGAATGTCAATAGCACCATGGTAATAAATCATCGCGACAACAAAAAGACTTACCCATTTGAACTTCAATTTTCCTACTTGAACTTTAAGAGTTGAGTTAAAGATTCAAACTTTTTGACCTACTAAAAATTGTTTAGAGACAATTATCCGGTCATGTAGAGGTTTTCTTCGCGCTTTCTAAATAGTAACATCCAAATAATTGTTGTTGCTAATCTCTTTGACCTCTTGCAATTGCAATTTTTGCTATTGACTGCAAACATACTTGTTAGTGTGGTATTGCTTTATCGCCCAGTACGCTTTATGTTCAATTTCTATAGGCAAATGACAATATTTTCCATTAACCATACGACAAGGAGACATAGCTAATGGATTTTTTTAAGGTTGTGCGGTAAGACCAAAAGAATCATAACTTTTTGATCTCTTGCATTTTCTCCACTGTTTGCTGCACTAATTCTGGTCTTTTAAGTTGTCTCAATCCTTTCACATCCCATAATACTAGACTTCTACACTTTCTGCTAGATAAAGCTTCGTAATGTGCCCTTCCAATGATGGAATGATAGCTGTTGTTGTAAATGAACTCTATCAATGGCAAGTGTTCCTCCCAATTGCCTCTAAACTCTAGAATACAGGCTTTCATCATATCCTCCAGAGTCTTTATCGTCCTTTCTGATAGTCCAACCATTTGGGGGTAAAAAATCGTACTAAAGTGGAGTATACTACCTATAGCCTTCTCCAAACTACCTCAAAAGTGCAAAGTAAAATAAGGATCTCAGTCAAAAACAATCGAAATTGGCACTCCATGAAGCCTAACCACTTCAGCCACATATTTCTTTGTTAGCTTGTCCAAAGAGTCATCCTGTTTGATAGCTAGGAAATGTGTGGACTTTGTCGATCTATCCACAATAACCCACACAGTATCGTGATTCTAAAAGGTTTTGGGCAAACAAACCACAAAATCCATGGTTATTCGCTCCCAGTTCCATTCTGGAATAGCTAAAGAATGAAGCTTTCCAGCTGGAGCTTGGTGTTCAACTTTGATTTCCTGACAACTCAAACACTTAGCCATAAATACTACAATTTCTTTCTTCATACCCAGCCACCAATATAATGGTTTCAAGTCTCTATACATCTTTATGCTGCCTGGATGCACATAATATCTAGCAGAATGAGCTTCTTGCATAATCTCCTCATTAAGCTCTGGAAAATTAGGCACACATAGCCTTTTTTGTAGAGTATATAACTCCTCATTCATCCATCACATAGGGTGTTTGTCATCCTCTTTCCACCTTCTCCATAGCTACCACTAGTTTTTCATCCTCCGCTAGTCTCTCTTTTATCTTCTTTTGAATCAAAGGTCTCACTGAGATGTTGGCTAACAACCAATCACTTGAAATTTTAGCTGTAACTCCCTCATTGCAAATAATAACTCAACATTGTAAGAAATGGCATTGTTCTTCACTTGTGACTTCCTACTGAAGGCCTCGGCTACAACATTAGTCTTTCCGGGTGATATTCAATCGAACAGTCGTAGTCTTTTAGTAGCTGAATCCACCGTCTTTGCCTAAGATTTAATTCTTTCTAGCTAGCTAAGTAATTCAAGCTCTTATGGTTAGTGCATATCTTGAAGGTTTCCCCACAAAGATAATTCCTCTAAGTCTTTAAAGCATGAATTATCGTCGCAAGCTCTAAGTCATGTGTGGGGTAATTGAGCTCAAGTGACCTTAATTTCCTTTAAGTATAAACTATGACCTTTCCACTTTGCATCAGAACACCACCTAGACCCATTTTAGAAGCATCAGTATAGATAACATATTCACCTCCCTCTGATGGTAGAGTCAACAACAGTGCCTCCGTGAGCCTCTTTTTAATTTCCTCAATACTCCCTTGACATTTCTCATTCCAATCAAACTTGCCATTCTTTCTCAACAGGCCAGTTAGAGTTCTTGCAAGTATTGAAAATATTGAATAAGCCATTGGTAACAGCCCGCCAAGCCTAAAAACTCCAAATCTCAGTCACATTATCTGGAGTTTTCTATTTCTTCATCGCATTAATCTTTGAGGGATCTGGTTATACACCATGTCTAGAGATCACATGCCCAAAAAATACAAGCTCTTTAAGCAAAAACTTACATTTTGAAACTTGGCATACATCTATTTGTCTCTCAAAAGTTGTAGAGCTACTCTCAAATGCTCCTCATGCTCACCTCAACTCTTTGAATAGATGACAATATCATCGATGAGAACCACCAAAAAGGTGTCTAGATAGGGTTGAAACACTTTATTCACCAAAGACATAAAAGTTGCTGGAGTGTCCATCCACCTAAATGGCATCAGCATACATTCGAAGTAGCCATATCTGGTTTAGAATGCTGTCTTAGGTACTGAATTCTTCTCTGCTCTCAATTGCCAATATCCTGACCTTAATTAAATCTTAAAGAAAACCACTGATCCTTTCAATTGATCTAGAAGATCATTAATTTGGGGTATAGGGTATTTATTCTTTAATGTCACCCTGTTCAACTGATGGTAATCAATGCATAGTCTCATGTTTTCGTCCTTCTTCTTAACGAACAACACTGGTGCTCCCCATGGTGAAATACTAGGCCTAATGAAGCCTTTATCCAGTAATTCTTCAAGTTACTTCTTCATTTCCTTTAACTCAGCTGAAGCCATTCGATATGGAGCTATTGAAATAGAAGCCATTCCTGGTACAGTTTCAATTACAAAGTCTACCTTTCTACTAGGAGGAAGGCTAGGAAGATCCTCCAAAAAGACATTCGGGTAATCACAAACCACCAAAATTTCATAAACTCCCACGCTATGCTTCATAGTGTCCACCACACTAGTAAGATATGCCTCATAACCTTCTTTCATTAAACTTATTGCCTACACCGCTAAGATTAAGCAATAAGGTATCACTCTTCTATCTCTTACAAAAAGAATCTCCTTATGCTAGTTGACCTCAATCGAGACTTTTTTCGAGAAGCAATCCACCACCACTCTATATTTAGAGAGCCAATCCATGCTTATAATCAACTCAAAATCCTTCAAATGGATTACTAGCAAATCCACTTGAAATTGAAAGTTTCCTATCACAGTAGGACAAGATCTCACTGCAGTATTCACCCTAACTACTTACCCCGAGTGTATTGTCACCACTATAACATAATCTAAAGCTTCTATCCTCATATATAGTTTCAATGCATGATCATAGTCAATAAATGAGCATGATGCACCAGAGTCTATAAACATGTAAATAAGTAAGCCCAAAATGTAAATAGCACTAGAAATGATGTTCGGATCATCCACAACATCTCCTCCATCTATGACATATACTCTGGCCTGAGGCGCTATTGGTGCTGGTGTCTTGGTAGTCTAGGGACCCCTAGACTTTGATCCAGCTCTCTTAGAGAATGCACCATAACCTCTGCTCCTACTAGCACTCCCCTAGTTGTCTCCAACACTACTCTAAGTGCGTTGAGCCCTAGCTTCATCACTCTTCTTCTTATAACAGTCTCTAGCCATGTGTCATTTCTTCTGACAGTAGTAGCAAATTGTGTTCGTCTTCTTCCTCCCATCAAAGCCACTTCTCTCACAGGGCCTGGTAAATGGTTTTCCTACTGAGCTTGCTTCTCTCCCAATAACCTTTTTAGTTCCTTTAGTCACTCTGGACCACCCATGGGAACTAAAGCTCTTCTTCATACTAGAGCTTCCAGCATACTTGGCCTTATTTGCCTCTCGAGGCTTTCCTTCTCCAAGAGTCTTCTCTGCTTGCAAGGTAGTAGTAAGTAGAGCTGTAAAACTAGGAGGTTTTATCGCTAGCAAAAGGCAGATTTCGTGCCTTAAACCCATCTAAAAACGATCTCTCTTAGCTTCATCTGCCGCCACCTCCTCTAGCGCATATATTGAGAGACAATTGAATCTGACCTCATACTCCGCCACTAAGAAATCTCGTTGCTCAAGTTTGAGGAATTCTGCTTTCTTCTCCCTCATGTACACCAGTGGGGTGTACTTTTCAGCAAAAATGTTTTGGAATTCCTCCTAAGTCATGTTGAGAGGTTCATTTGTGCTTCAAGGGACCATCTCCCACCAATTAATCGCCTCTCCCTCCAGCAAAGATGTAGCATATAGAACTTTATGAACGGAGGTAAAATTAATTCTCCTCAAGACTCTCTCTGCGCCCCTCATCCAATCCTCGGCGATGGAGGGATCAGTGGTGCTAGAAAAAAGCTTTCTTCCAAGCTTCCTAATCTGCTCATAATTTTGATCTATCTTCGACCTTTGAGCTCTAGGGAGTTGCTCTCTCACGGTTGTGCCTATTAAGTCTAAAAGTTGTTGTACATCCAGATGTTGTGTGTAACGCCTCCAATTTTTAAGAATTTTTACGAAATTATAAATTATTTTGGAAAATATGCGAATAAAATTTTCGCGAATTATAATTAAATAAATAATGGTAAGAGAGTGTATAATAGATTATGAAATTAAAAACGGGGTAAGTTATAAATTTTGGGAAAGAGAAAATTTTAAAAGAAGGTATCGGGGGCAAAATGGTCAAATGGAAATATGTATATATGTATAACATAAGGAAAGATGGCATCTTTTACTCTTCATTCCAAACATACACATTGAAACCTCTGCAAACCTAAACTAAAAATTCCAAAACCTAAAACCAAGCAAAACCTTATCGAATCTTAGTGAGCGGAAGCTATATGATCGAGTTAAGAGCTTAATTCGGTAAGTTTTCTTCGACTTGAATGTGGGAATTTCGTTTTTGCATATGGTTGGATTTTCGGAGGTGATTTCTCATTGAATTTAAGTTGGAATTGAGTGAAAATTTGTTTGTTTGATTAGTATGGATGTGTAGTAACCTTGAGTATTGAATTTTGGGATTAAATTGTGGTTTAAATGGTTGAAAATGGAGTTTTATGGAAGAAGGTCAAGAATGA
>CANYCX012749720.1:0-10128 GCA_948193385.1 Breynia disticha f. nivosa
TAGTACACATTTCGTTTAATCCGTGTGTTATTGCTGTAGAGAAACCACACTTGGGGTTTTAATTTGGTGTCATAAAGGTCACTTTAGTGTATACTAAAGTGGTAGTTACTGTTCTTGACCAAAGAACTCACGCCAGTTGAAGGAGATAACGAAAGGTAATCTTTCTCTTTAAAGATTCAGTTTTTATGTCACGTTTTTATCAAACGATTGTACATGACATGTTATGTTGATCTTGGTTGTTTCTTGGGTGTTTTTACGTGTTTATTCCGCTGCCAATTGAGTCAAAAACGTTAGAAAACCCAACAGTTTCCTTGATTCCCTATTCTCTCTTAACCAATTTTTTTGTAACCTGAATGTATTTTGAATTAATCCTTCTCGAAACATTGTAAAGTGACTTCCTTTCAATGCATGTATAGTTTGTTTTAAAATTTTGTTCGTTATTATTCTACTAACAAACAATATGATATCCAAATTTAATTATTATCTCAAAAAATTTTTATAACATTATGAGATGGTAGTTGAGTTTGGGTGTCACAATTATTATATTTAAGAAGTAATTGCTATTTATCATATAATATTCACTATGAACTATTTATTTTAAAATATTGAATAGTAAAAAACATGAAGATGAAAATTGGGATTTTTACATGAATATTAAGCCTAATAAAAACAATTCAATTTTATCAAATTTGGAAGTTATTTGAGTGGTTAGTGGGTGTATTTGTGAAAGAATATGAGAAGCTGAATTATAAAAGTTGGTATATTTAAAAAATGAAAGATAAAAATATATAACATATATAAAAAGTGTGTACGTAAGTATCCCATGAAAATTTAAAGTTTCTACATCTAATAATATAACAAAAGCCCAACCCAAACTTTTACTTTTCTTCATTTTTTCCTTTCACCTTCTTCTTTTTTTTTTCCTATCTTCTTCTGTTTCTTTGTAGAATCTCTTCATTCTTACATGAGTGTTAAACTTATTTTTACGTAACTTTTGATTATAAAAGCAGTTTTAGGTGTTTAGTAACATTAAAAGACTGCTTTTAGTAAAATTGATTTTTGTAAAAAAACTGCATTTAAAAAAAATATTATTTGATACTTTTTCCAAAAAAAACAATTTTCTACTTTTAAATATAATTTTTTATTTTTTTAATAAATAATATTTATAATTATAATTTAATTTTTTAAAATCTAATACTCTCTCTATCCCATAATAAGTGTCATTTTAGAAAAGTATATTTGTCTCATATTATATGTCGTTTTACACTTTCAATGCAACATTTAATATTTTTTTCCAATATTATCCTCATTAGTTTTACATTTTCAATACAAATTTAATTCAATGGTTCTTTTTATATACTAAAGTCAAAGGGTAATATAGTCAATTGCACATCAACTTAAGACATATTAAATGCATTCTTAATCTGTATGCAAAAACCTTAAACGACGTTTATTATGGGACGGAGGGGGTATATTTTAATATATTATTTTATGATAAAAATTTTAATTTAAAAAATTAATTGTTATTTTAAATTAAAAAAATATTGCATAAAAAATAAAAAATTTATTTTAATACTCTTTTAATTTATATTTTTAACATTTAAATAATTTAAAAGAATCTTTTTTATAGTAATTTTTTAAATACTTTATAATTAACATTAATTTTTACATAATATATTACCTAAAAACAATTTTAGAAACACAATTTTTGTAAGAGCGGGAGCAGCTTTCAAGCAACCCAAACAAAACATACTCTTAATACTATATCTTCTCTAAACATATTCTAACACCATATCTTCTCTCCTTTGGTGCCCCTACTCTCCTAGCGGAGTGACGGGGAAATACACCACTGCTGGGCACTGCACCACTGCCGTCAACCGTAAGGAATTGAGCTGCCCATCACCGTGGGGGCACGGGTCCTGCCTAGTCCCGGCTCAAATCCGTCCCTGCTGACTAGTAATCTGTACGGGAGTCATTTGCAGTCTCCACAAAGCTTATGGAGAAGATACCTGTCATTACAATTCGTTGATTAGTTACTGATGCTAAAAACACTGACTGGTTTAGTTTCTACATTTTTTATTCTTCAACGTTGAAAAACTAAGAAACAACAACTATGAGTTACATCAAGTGCACTATTAAAATTTCCGTGTTGAATATTCCAACCCTTTCACACAAAAGTCCATTTAATTTAAAGAAGAAATTGACCTTTGATTTTTTTTTCCAACACAGAAATTGGCCTTTGATTAGTAATTATAATGACGGGCATAGAAGAAAAGGAGCCGCCGGACAATATTATCAATCAGAACTTTTTTTTTGACTAGGAAGAACAAAAAATTTAATGTATATATGTGCTTGGTACGAGCACCTATTTCACAAGATTAATTTAAAAAAACCGCTTCTTTTATACCATTAGGACAGTCATAAGAAATGGCAACTATATCTATATGGTTGCTCCAATATTTTTGCGTACTGCTTGTAATCAGAGCAGTCCTAATAGCTAATGCAGCTATAGCATTACCTGGGTGTCCCGAAACCTGTGGAGGTTTGTTCATTCCATATCCTTTCGGGACTAAACCCAACTGTGCATTGAACGAGAGCTTCGTTATAAGGTGTGACGAGTCATCAAATAAGCCTTACTTGGGCAACACCACCTTGGAAGTACTTAGCATCGCACTAACAGGTCAAGTACTTGTTAACAGCTCGACAATTTCCAGGAACTGCAGCTTCACAAATAGCAACTTCACCAAAGGGTTTAACCTATCGGCCACCCCCTTCATATTTTCAGCTGATCGAAACAGATTCACTGCTACAGGGTGCGACAACTATGCCAGACTTGTTGACTCTAAGCGCGGCACTATTGGTGGCTGCCTTTCCATGTGTAATTCTTCTTTAAATGGATCGGTTGAGACTAGTGGAACTGGTTGCTATGGTCTAAATTGCTGCCAGACTACTATCCCCCCTGACATCAGTTCTTTTGAGGCAATGATGTCTAATGTTTTAGGCTACAACAATACTAGTCTCATGAATGGATGCATTTCTTCCTTCATGGTTCAGCAATCTTGGTTCCAGGAGCAATTAACTGAGTATGGCTCGGATGTTGCTAGCCGAATGGAGTATGTTCCAGCAGTGCTGGACTGGGCGAAGGGTATGGGGAGTTGTAAACTTCGCACGACCGAATCAGCAAACGTGTTTTCCAATGAACAAGGCTATTACTGGATAAATCTGAGCAATAGACACTTATGTCTGTGCAGTAAATTTCTTTATTCATCTTCTGCAGAGTACATTGAATACATCACTGCTGGAGGATGTCACGGTACAAATTTTTTTATCATACTTGTTATAAGCTTTCTTTATCTGAATTTTCGGTAATTTTTATTTATTTTTTAGTAGTCCTGCTTCTTCCCTATCCGTGGACACAGAGCGAATGCAGAATATAGAAAATAGGGGTGGACATTAACCAAACAGAGTCGATAAATCAAATCAAATTAATCTGAAATTGGAATTTTTCAGTTTATTCATTTGACTAATCACTTGATTGATGTAGTTTAGTTTCGGTTTTAATTTTTGCAATATAACAAATAGACAAAAGAAAATAATTGATAATTTATTTTTGACATATTACATGATTTATAGTAAACTTTTTTTAATTAAGTATATTTTTATTTTGTTGCAATGTCTGTGAATGGTGGCTTATGATTTACGATAAAATGTTTTAATCAAATATATTTTTTATTTTATCTATTTCTAGACTTTTATTTCAATTTATAACTATATTTACTTTATTTGATTTGGTATCAATAATTGAGACTTTATTTTGAATTTTTGTCATCATTCATCTAGACATAAAATATAATGAGTAAATTGCCATCGAAGAAAACAAGACAATACAATATCTTAATATAGGAATAAGAATTTAAAATCAAAAAACCACTTTATTCAGTTAAACAAAACATACCGACCATTTCAGTTTGGTTAAAAATGTAATCAAATTTTGTTCGGGTTATTTTGTGAAGGCAAATCCTTCAATTTGTCTTATTTGTCAGTCGGTTAGTTCATATGAATTAGACTGACTGAATGTCCACCCTTATTGGATAGTAACTCTTAGAATTTATTTTTTTTCATCTTTTTCTTTTATGGTTTTTGTGGCTTTTCTCATGTGAGTAGAATTTATGAGAAAATTACAAAAATTATGAACTTCAATATTTTTCTTTAATTGCTTAATCAAAGGGAAACATTTCGAACCATATAAATTTTGGAAAACATTTTTTTTTTCGTACTATTATATTACATATATGACAATCCTTCAATCTTTGTTGAATTCATTTTACGCCTCTCTCTCTCGCTCTCCCTCCCTCTACTTCTCTCTCTTTCATTTCCATCAGCCTTCCCCATCAAAATGACTTTTGTCACAATGATTTACATCCAGTTGTTTAAAATTTCTCTCTCTCTCTCGGTCATGTCAAGCAACACAATGTGATTAGCAGTAGAAAATATTTTATTCTACTATTAATAATTAAAAGGTTAAAGTCAAAAATTTAGATGAATATAAACTACTATATATAGATTTACATATATTTGACTTAATTTTAAGATGTAGCCTATTACACGACCTATATTTACAAATTTATGCTTATAATCTCGTATTCCAATACATTACTAATTACACTCTCGTGTTATTCAACCCAACAACTACAACAGGCAACTGCACTGCTTTCCCATGTGAAAATACAACCTAACTAGAATTTCTTCCGTTTAATCCTTTCCTTGCTAACGAGTGAAAGTTTTCACAATTAATCTCTAAAAATACTAAATTACATTTGGTGAAATTTTAAATAAAAATTTTCCCATGTGCATTTAGTTACATCTACGACTATACATGGTGATGAGAGATTGTGATGTGTTGTATTTGAGATTTAGTCTTTTAGTCCCACATGAAAAAGGAGGCGGTTTATGTGTGTTGTATTTGAGAATTGGTTTTATGTTGGAGAGTAGTATTAATAAAAGTAGGGATTTGAATGGATGAAAATGGCAGGGGGAGAAGAATGTTTGAATGGTTTGAAGGATGCCAGGGTTTGTCGTCTTCTCTGCATTTACATTCCAGGAAGCTCCGATTGCATCTCATGTCCTCATGGCTATACCTTTTACAACTCTTCTTCTGATCGAATTTCATGCTTCCAACCATATGATTACGTTAGCAAAAAGTCTAAAGCTAAATTTATCTTCATTGGTAACCCTTTCTTCCTTTTGTTTCATTTATTTACTTCTTCTACCATTGTTGCTTTTTAGTTTAAGTTCATGTCAAGCATTCATGCAAGCATTTGATTTGCATTTCTTTCCTTTATTATAAGTTAAAATTTCTATTTTTCCAAACTACAAAGATGTGGTCAATTTAAAATCATGATATTATTACATGAGTCATGAGCACATAATTTCCCATTGATGGCGATAACATTCATTTAATGCGTTTTTTTTTTCTATAAAAAACTAATAGGATTATATATTTTCAAATACTATCGAGTTGAAATTTGTGTTTTTACAACCCGCTTTATAGGTTGAATCCTATTACAATTCGAGTAAAAAGAAATTCAGTCCTTTACTAGCACACTTAGGTTAGGCAGAGAGACTTTTTTCTGTTTTTTGACTGTCATTTTTCTCTATGCTTATTTATGCTTAATGAATCCTTAATTATTAATTATGTGGGTTTCGTTAAAATATTTATACATAAATGTTGATAAATTATTTAATAAGTTGCTTTCAAAAAAAAAAAATTATTTAATAAGTTCCTCTATAAAATACTATCCATGCGTGCTTACTTGATAGAGATGGTTAAAAAACATTAAAATAACACCAGAACAACATTTTTTAAGCACAACTCTTCACTCTTAGTTCATGATTTATGCAGGATGTGGTTCAGGGTTGGGTTTATTGGTTTTACTCATTGGTATATGGTGGTTACACAAAATCATCAAAAGAAGAAAGATCACTAAACTAAAGCAGAAATTCTTCAAAAGAAATGGTGGATTATTGCTAGAACAACAACTGTCTTCCAATGAAAGTAACGTGGAACGAACACAACTCTTCACTTCAAATGACTTGGAGAAGGCCACCGATCACTATAATCCCAATAGAATTCTGGGACAAGGTGGCCAAGGAACTGTCTACAAGGGGATGTTAGCTGACGGAAAAATTGTTGCCATCAAGAAATCCAAGTTAGTAGATGAAGATAAGCTTGAAGAATTCATTAATGAGGTAGTAATTTTGTCACAAGTTAATCATCGAAATGTGGTGAAGTTACTTGGGTGTTGCTTGGAGACACAAGTTCCTTTATTGGTCTATGAGTTTATCCCAAATGGTACTCTTTTTCAATACATTCATAACCCAAGTGAGGAATTCCCACTCACATGGGAGCTACGTTTACGGATAGCCTGTGAAGTATCAGGAGCTCTGTCTTATCTGCACTCAGCAGCTTCCAAGCCTATTTATCACCGTGATATAAAGTCTACCAACATACTTTTGGATGAGAAATACAAGGCAAAAGTGTCTGATTTTGGAACCTCAAGGACGATTTCCATAGACCAAACTCATGTGACCACTAAAGTGCAAGGAACATTTGGATATTTAGACCCTGAGTACTTCCAATCAAGCCAATTTACAGAGAAAAGTGATGTGTATAGCTTCGGAGTGGTACTTGCTGAGTTGTTGACAGGGAAAAAGCCAATCTCATTCACGAGATCAACCGAACAAAGAAGCTTGGCAACTTATTTCCTGGAGTCAA
Source organism: Breynia disticha f. nivosa (assembly GCA_948193385.1). Classification (NCBI taxonomy): domain Eukaryota; kingdom Viridiplantae; phylum Streptophyta; class Magnoliopsida; order Malpighiales; family Phyllanthaceae; genus Breynia; species Breynia disticha. The sequence goes on from CANYCX012749720.1 coordinate 6,776, forward strand.
TGGAGGAAAATCATTTGTTTGAAATTCTTGATGATAGAGTCTTGAAAGAAGGCAGAAAGAAAGAGATTATAGTAGTTGTTGGATTGGCAAGAAGATGCTTAAACCTAAACGGAAAGAAGAGGCCTACCATGAAGACTATTGCAATGGAGTTGGAAAGAATAAGATCATCAGAGAATGGTATTTCAGAGACTAAGCCATTAGAGTATGAAGAAACATCTGCTTTAGCTGGCGACATGCCCACGGCGCCATGGGAAACCACTCAATCATTGTCTTCTGCTTCATATTCTAATGGCTGTAGTAGTATTCATGACCCACCAGATGTGCCATTGCTACCATTTCTTAATATCAGATGAACAGACAGAGTATGCTTCTTCTATTATAATATACAATTAGTTTATAACACAACTTTTCAAATTTGTTACTAATACAATATAGTCGAATTTAATTTAAGATTCATTGCCTTATGACTCTTCTATTATAATTGAATAAAGACATTCAAGTTCCTTTACTTGCATTTATTTTGTTTATCTCAAAGTCAGAAAAGAAATCATAATTTTGTTTAAAAATGTAAATATAACTAGCATTTCACCAATATGATATGCGAAATATTCATAATAATTTATGTTTATAAAATGAGATGGATAGAATTGTCTACAAATTATTGAAAATTTTCTATATGATATTTTTTGTTGATCTATAAGTTTCAATCCTAACATACTTTTCACTCTCCACATGGCAACATACATTTGACTATGGTTAAAAACATGTCAAAAAAGAAACAAACATGTGAAAGTGATTATCCTTTACTTTTATTTATGCTCATGGCAAAACATAGCATTATAAGAAATAGGATTATAATACAGAAAAGACTAATCCATATTGCACAACAACATTACTGACACATCTATTTTTAATATCAAGTTGTGATTTGGTAGTGCAGATGCTAAATTCTATTTAAAAATGTTATAGAATAAATATCTTCATGAGTACCTCAAGAATGATCAACCTTGTAAATGCTGTGTGAACTCAAATAAGTCACCTCTTGACTAGCCCATATTGACATCACATATTCAGTCAACTCATTAACAACATCTAAAGTAGGTATAAGAATTGCACAATCTTTAAAAATCGTTCTATCTTAACTCAAAATTCATTTTGATTTTTTTTCAATTCATTTGCATCAATATGTGGATCACCATTCTATATTCTGTGTTAGCTTCATCACCTTACAAAAATTCCATAGATAAAATGAATTAATAAGGTAAAAACGGTTTGTTATCGGATTCCCTTTTGAATAACTGCTAATATTTATTTGATATCTCCACTAAAAACAAGAACTTTTCCTCTAAATGACAAATTCACACTATCATTATTTTTAAAACCTTAAAATATCTCCAAGAATTCTATCAAAAGCTTTAAAACAATGCTTGTTTTTCAGTTTTGCTTCATCCCATATAATAAAGTTAGCTTTTGCAACCAAAACTGCTAATGTTGTTCTCTGTTAATGTTGCAATATCCTAGTTCACAAATAAGGAACCCCAAACCTTGAATGAATTGTCCTATCACCAGGCATAAGTAGAGCCGCAATGCCACTTGATGCAACATTGATAACTATTTGTAGCATTCTCATTCTAAAGCTCTATAATTAATACAATAGTCAATATAATTAAGAATAAATTAGATAATTAAAGAATATGTCATTTTAATTATGAGTAGATATATAGTAGACAATGAGTATACCATATATAAGAGAATTTTTGCAAAAAAATATGGAGTACATGGTAGCAAATTACGCGCAGTGGACTACACGTGATAGCCACGACCATGCGTAGTCAACTCACGTTGTGGCCAACAGATGCGTGGTGTTAATTTAATTAATTAATTAAAAAATTGTTACCCATAACCTACCCACGGGGTGCCTAATTACCCATTGGGTATCTATTTATCCGTTGTGTTAATTTAATTAATTAATTAAAAATAATATACCAATAATTTAAAATATAATTTAATTAATATATAAGTTAAAAAAATATTGAGATAAAAAAATTATAAATATTATCATTTAGATGCACATATTATTTGAATAAAATATTTTTATAAATTTATCATACTCCAAAATGTGATAATATTATTTAAATATATTTTTGGCATGTCAACACAAAATGTATAAAAATTATAGAGATATAAGGGAGAGATATGATTATGGGTATGGGTAACGGGAGCAGGTATGGATAATGTTCAATCAGTACGAGTATTAGTATGAGTATGGGTAAGATAAGACTATATCCTTACTTTATCAATATCTGCACAGTAAATTAAGAATAATACACATGTCCATACCCGTACCTACTCAAAGTAGGCAATATTCGCATTGACTAAGTACAAGTCGATTCGGTACTTATCAAGTAGGGTACAGATTTCCATCCCTAATGAGATGCCAAGTTTGATTCCAAATTAATTCAAAAGATGTCATTGAAATCAGAACAATAAGGTGACAAAAAAGTTCTTAGATATTTTTTATGATACCAGAAAGAAGCTTTTATTATAGCATCTATATATTCATTACCATCATCCAATAACCCTAGTGCAAAGCAAACATCTAAAAGTTTCATGCAAAACGCCATCAACTGCTTTGATATCTTCATAACATATTAGACCTATAAAATATTCAATGAAAGCCTTAAATAATATATCTCGAGAGCGACTAGATGAGCATGAAATATGCGTCCAACACAAAAAAAAAAAGTAATAAAAACAAATCATAATATACTTCGTAAAACATATGAAGAATTGATGTGGTATTGTCTTATATTGTCACTCATCAGTAAAAATTAAAACTCTTGATTAAATAACACTTTCCTTCTATAAGCATAAACCAATACTTTTATACAAAAGAGTAATTCCTAATTGTAGTTTCAATGTTATTACCTTATAAAAAATTTGTAAAATATTACAGTTGAAAAATATTCTGATTTGCATGAATATAACTGATAATGTCATCATACATACCTCATATTTGTGTGTGTGTGTATATATATATATATATATATTAACATCCTCAAATATGTTAGAATTGATAAATAAGGAAAATATGTCAAAATGAAATCGAATTAGATCGAAACAGATTGAGAAATTGAATAATGCAGCAGTCAGCCCAGATTAACGTACGTTAATCCAGGGAATAACGTACATTATTCTTCCTGAACTTTGAAAAACAGATTGTTAGATAAACCTACGTTATTTTAAACATTAACGTACGTTAACGAGCTGCAGGACACATTTTAAAAGGGTCGGAAACACTTCATTTCGATTCAAAAACACCTCCAAACATTTCCAAATATTCTCTCAACCTC
>CANYCX012749805.1:0-13945 GCA_948193385.1 Breynia disticha f. nivosa
TATATATATTTGCATTCTTCAACACTCACTCCAACCATATACACAACAATGTTTTTAAGAACGTACCCATTTATCATATAACATATCAATCAAATTAAGCACAATCAATTCAACACTTCACAACACAAAGCACACAAGCAAAGAATATTGCGTTCATGTTGCTTACCTGGCAAGCAACCCCTAATGCTCCAGTCTGGAACTCTCCTTTCTGGAAATGTTCACCTCCTATTACACACAAATTATATCTTTACATTAATTAATTAAGCCCGAAACTATATGAAACGTTAAATTAACAATGTTCTTATGTGAATGTTTTTATAATAATGCACTTATCTATCTCTCCTCTTTCACTCATCAATGTACAACAACCTACCCTCCTCCTAACTTCTTCTCTTTCTTCCACTAACCTCCATTACTATCACTAACACATTTATTTACATATATTTTATGATTCCTACTATCCCGCACTATCGTTAAACCCCAATTTCATATATTCATTCCTCAAAACCCTAATCATATTTACTACCCGTTCTTCATTCTCTCACATCACTTAATACCCAATTCAATTGATAATTCGAACAACACCAATAAGGTCTGAAGATTCTTACCTAAGCACCGAAACTCGAAATCGAACCTAGGTTTTAAAAACCCAATCCCGTCACTATTCACCCCCAACGTTCAATCGTCAATTTCGGCCACCTAACACACGTATAAACACCAAAAATAAGTACTGATGATTAATAGACATACTGAGCTTTCCAACGAGCCATTATATTCTGAAATTGGAGTTTAAACAAAAGAATTTCAAGTCCGAAAACTAGGGTTAGAATGGAAAAACGGGATTTATGAAATTTCGTGCAAGAAATCTTACCGATAATCAATCCTAGATCAACCTCACAACTTCCAGGTGACAAGGTTTCCACGAAGAAACGTTTCCCTAAGATTTCCCGGCTCTGGAACGGAAAAGAGAGGGAGAAACGTGAAAGAGAGACATGGGAGTGAGAGAGAGACCACAAAGAGTATATATAAAGTTTGGTTTAGGAAGGTTTTGCCGCCGAGCTTATTGATTTACTCCCCCTTCGTATTTTTTCTTTCCCGATAACCGTAAACACTTAAAAATTTTTAATTCCCGCCTAGACTCAACCCCTTTACTAATTTATTATTTAAATGAATTTGCGAAAAATTTATACACATTTTCACATATTTAATCGAATTATTATTATTTTCTCGAAATTTTGAGGACGTTACAACCCTGTCCTTCCCATCCTGATCCTCTACTGGGATAAGTTGGATAAGAAAATGGTCGTGATCAACCTACGATAAATCCTCGAAATTCGATACAAGTAGGGGTAAACTCAGTCCTCTTACCCGGTCTGCTAGACTCTCTAGGGGCTACTAGTTTCTTTTATTTAGTTTCTTTTTCCTCTTCTTCCTCATCATTAGCCTTAAGAAGTTCTTTAGCTTTAATTGCTGCATCTCTCAACACTATATACTCACTCGTCTCTCAACACAATAACTCACAACAAAATGTGATAGCTGGGTAAACTGTAACTCGTACTCGGCTACAATCATCTTCCCTTACTTCAGAGCTAAGAACTCCTCCCTTTTTGCGTTCAAATACACCTCAGGTAAATACTTCTTCCTAAATTCTCGTGAAAAATCCTCCCAACATATAACTCAAGGAAACTCCAGAGAATGTGGAACCGTCTTCCACCATTCATACGCACCACCCTGTAATAAAGATACTGCAAACTCTAACCTGTCCTCCGTACTCGCGTGCATCATCTCAAAAACTCTAATAATCTGATCCAACCACTCCTGTGCTAGTCGTGGATCTGTGCTACCACTAAACTCTACAGCTCCCAACTTCTTCAATTCCTTAAAGTTTCTGGCTCTAATCTGATAATCTGTCAAAGGTGGATCTCTGTACATAGGATAGTAAGGATAAGGATAGACAGCGGGTCCATACTTTGGAAAATCAGGATCATACTGTGTATCTCTCGATCCTGCATGTGGAGCTCAAATTTTTAAAACAAAATACCTAATTTGAACACACTTTTAAAATAAGAATAACAATAACCCAAATATTTCTTTTATCAACATACATCGGCCCAAAACATAGTAATACACACACGCGCGCAGAAAACAATTTAGTTTGAAAATTTATTCAAACTGCATATATACATAGTATATACAGTATGAAAATAAAAAAAAAACTGAAACAGACTTCTCCGGAGCTGGACCTTAGTCGTATATCGCAACTATCTCTGATCACAGCTAATCTGGTCCACTCGCAGCTACCTACGATCTGAACATCATTTAAACAATGAAAGTGGTGAGTATAAAGGTATACTCAGTAACTATAACACAATTCATTAAGAATAAATGAAATGCAGAGGAACAGCATGGGTCGTGTCGGATGAACACGAGGGTGTGCTCATATCAATCTCCCAAACAGCACGTCGTGCCAAAACAAACACGAGTAGTGTTCAAATATTATTTTCCAGGCAACACGATCATGCCACCTTTCAACACGAGACTGTGCTCAACATCTTTTCTAGATTACCCAGCAACACAAGAGCATGATGGTCACCACGAGGGCGTGCCAAACTTCTTTTTTAAACATTAAATTTCTATTTCCATGTATGTTGAGTATTAGTTGTGTGCTTTCAAATATATACATTCCTAGTTTATCATACATGTTTTATGTACCCTCAATTTAACTCTTAAACTGTGACACTCAAATTTTAAATCATTTTTTCTTTTAGATTAATAATCTTTATAAATTAATCGTAAATCAGAGTTGATTCGGAGATAAAATCAGAGGAGAGAGAAAACAAAATCTAGTTTCATAACACACTCAGGCCCAACACAGTCAAAGCATAAAATATTTTGCAGCGGAAGAAAATATAAGTTTGAAAACAAATCCAAACTCAAAATATTACATATTTAAAATATGTACAAAATTCTCAAAACTTGAAGCATGCAAAACAGTATAATGGAGTCAACCTCTGACAACAGCTTGCTCTGCAAACAATCACTGTAGCTCTGGTCCAATCGTAGCTATCCACATCCTGCGAATCATTTAGACATTTACACAAAGAGTGAGTATATTTTTCAATACTCAGTAAGTCTCTTATACTTCAATTAATTCGCAGGGTTAAATGTGCGCAGGGAAGAACTCAATATCCCCCTCTAGGAATATGTCCTTCCCCTAATTTAGACACTTTTCAATTTTTCCTCAATTCTGAAAGTTCAATCACAAGTTATCTTTTTCACTTTTATCTCATTATCGTTTTAGGGTATTAAACATATCAAGCTCAATATATGTATATTTATCTCAAAAAATTTTAATCATAGGCATTGATAAATTAAAACATAAAAATAAATATGTTATGTATGAATGCAACTCAAATGCATATGAATGCGGTGCAATCACATGCAAATGTCTGCCATGGGGTCTTTCTTTTCTTTTTTCTTTATTTTTTTCTTTCTCTTTCTCTTTCTTTTTCTTTTTCTTTTTCTTTTCTTTTCTTTTCTTTTCATTTTTTTCTCGGTCCCAGACCGGTATATATATCATTTTTCCCTCTGTCCCAGACCGGCATCGTACCTAGTACGGTAATCGAGATCTCTCCCGATATCATCGGTCCAAGACCGACATCGAGTTCTCCCCCGGAATCATCAGACATAGCCTGTATCTCATATCTCAGTGTCACACAGTAATGCAACACAATGAATGAACAATGCATTCATGAAAATGCATCAACCTCATATGTTTGACATGTTCAACAAAGCAATTAAATGCTTTCATAAATAATCAATTGCTCATACATATATTTATCAATTAAGATAAAAGAACATGTCATTTAATTTATTTAGGATTCATGAAAGGAAAAGTTGGATTTTGCCAATATTTCATATATTGTTCCTAACAACAATTCATTTTCTTATTTTATTTTTTATTCCAATTGTCTCTTCATTCTTTCTTTTTATTTTCTATCGTAAAATTTGGTATTTATTGTATACCACTTTTATTTTGTGGATAATTCAGTATACGGGTTTCGTATAGAGAACGTAGGTTGTTCCCGGACCGTATAATTGGGCTTCAGTCCGCCATAATTAATCCTACCTTTCTTAAAAACGGTTTTGGGTCAGATCCCACTAATTATTCAGGCTTTAGGTAAACTACGCGGGGTGGAAATGGATTACGCGTGGTCGCGTCCACTCCGCGTACTTTAATTTCATTAAACGCGGTGTCAGGTTAAAGAACACGGGCTCGTGGCGACAACGCGTACTTAGGGCCGAGACCACGTACTTTTTTGGTTTTCCGAATTTCTGCTAACTCCTTCACATTTTTATCCCTTAAACCATTTATCAATCAACCAAATTTCATTGTTTTCCAACATTATAAACTAATCTATCATTCTTCTTTCTACTGAATTTTTGTCTAACAAATTGGATTCTGTTTCAGGCATTTATACTTAATTAAATAAGCATAAAATTGAAATATGAATTAATATGTAAGTGTAAGAACACTTACCTCCAATCCAAGAAAATTCCACAATCAACACAGCCTCAATTCCTTCCCAAAAATTCTTAAAATTATCCTGTATGTCATTCATAACATACCAAAATTACTAATCATTCATAGAAGAGTTTATTCCAACACTATCCACCCTTAATCAACCAACTATCAACCTTTCCTCAAGCTTCAATTATATCAAAATCCATCCTACTAAAAATTATACTATTAAAATCAATTCTCTATTGTCTTTTAAATTTTAACCACTCATAACCACATAATTTCAATGTCAAAATCCATTCAACACATGAATTCAATAGAGTTTGCAATTCCAGCAATCAACCACTTGTCAACCATATGTAAACCTTAGGTTATACCCTTTTCTTCCAACCTTAACATGCATAATTTCATTTTAACATGTTCCTACACTCATTCAATATTTCCAGCAATCATATTCTATCATTCCAGAAATTATTCAACCATTTAATTTCATCTAAACTCAACCATAAACTCAAAATCAACCATAAATAAACTTATCTTCATCTTACCTCTACTTTCTATGCAATTCCCACATAATTTTTCCACCAAAAATTGCTCCAGAATTATCTCCCCTGCAAAGCACGTTGCCCTCTCTATTCCTTCACATTTTCTCTGCAGAAAATGTGTATTTAACATGTATTTTGGGTCCCATTTTGCCTAAATCCCGAAATGGTGTCACTTATATTTTTTTTCAACCTGTCAGCTGAGTACGCGCGGGGTGGCAGTGACACCGCGTACTTCGCTGTCCACTGCGCGTAGTCCACGTCATCCGATTTTTTTTATTTTTTCTGATTTTTAATTTTTATTTTGCGTCAACCTTCGATCAACCTTACGTATACTTTAATATTAACATTTAAACAACAATTTATCGTCAATTTATTGACGAAAAATATTCAGAATTTTACATACATACATACATATATATATATATATATATATATATCTTGCATACCTAAATAATCTCATAGAAACTCAAACACCACTCACATTATTTTGAATAAATCATACAAGATCGCAATCAATCATGTCCGTTATGACACATGTTTGCTACCATCTAAAAAATTATGGTAATAAATGAAACAAGATTAACTATACAGATACAAGACATAAAATGGTAAGTGTTGTTGGCACTTACCTTAAAATCTGCAAAGTTGGGTTCGCGCCTCAAACGATCCAGGTACTGGAGCTTTCACTAACCTCTTCTTCAATTTTTGGAAAGTTTTCTGACAATGTTCATTCCAAATGAAAGGGGTATTCTTTTTTAGAAGACTAGTCATAAGCCTCACCAACTTGGAGAAATCTGCTATAAATCTCCTATAATATCCTGCTAAATCCAAGAAAGTATGTACCTAACTCACATTCCTAGGAGCCTCCCACTCTTAAACTACTTTTATCTTACTTGGATCCTGCATCACACCCTCATCTGAAATCATGTTGCCCAGAAACACCACTTCCTTCATCCAGAACTTATATTTGTCGAACTTGGCATACAACTAGTTTTCTTTTAATATCTCCAACACCTCCTAGAGGTGCCCCTCATGCTCCTCCATATCCTTTGAAAATACCAACAGGTTGTCAATGAATACTAGTATGAATTGGTCCATGTATAGCTGGAATATCTTGTTCATTAAGGCCATAAAGGCTACCAACGCTTTAGTCACCAAAAGGCATCATCATAAACTTAAAGTGGTCGCATCAAGTCCTAAACACTATCTTAAGAATGAAGCTCTCCTCCACTCGCAACTGACAGTACCCTAATTATAAATCAATCTTAGAGAACATTGTTGCTTCCTTAATTGATCTATCAAATCATCAATCCTCAATAGTGGATACTTATTCTTCACAATCACTTTATTTAACTAACAGTAGTTGATACACAACTGTAGGCTTCCATCCTTCTTATTTACAAATAATACCGGTGCATCCCAAGGTGACACACTCGGTCGAATAAACCCCTTCTCGAGGAGTTTCTCTAACTATCTCTTCAGCTCTTGCAACTCTACTGCTGTCATTCTATGCGGCACTACAGAAACTGGCACTGCCACTGGTACTGTCTCTATCTCAAAGTCAACCTCCCTCGATAGTGGTAGTTTTAAAAACTCATCCATAAATATCTTTGGATAGTCTCTGTCTACCTCTACATCTTCAATCCCTAAACTCTTCTTACTCACATCTGTCACACGCCAAGTAGGCTCACACCAATCTCTTATTAATTTCATATGCATCGTTGTCGATACCAATTAGGAAGGAATAACCTTATACTTACCCACTAATAATACTATCCTCTCACCATCAACCTCTACCACAACTTCTTTTTTATAACAATCCACTATAGCTCTATTTCTAGACAGCCAGTCCATACCCAATATAACTCTAAATTATGTCATCCTCAAAACTATCAAATCTATCACATAACTCAACTCGCCAATTTTTAACTTATAGTTCCTCAACACGTTTCTTACCATAAATATACCCCTAGCTGACATAAACACTGCTACTAGATATCCCAACGACTCTACACTATCACTAATCTATCATATCACCGACTCACTCACAAATGAACCTGTAGAACCAGAATCAATTAATACCAATGTACCCTGAGCAAATATAGAGAAATTGTACTAGTAATGACGTTGAGATTGGTTGTTGCCTCATCTCATGTCATAGTATAGACACGTGCCTAATTTGAAGTTGTAGAATGAGAAACTGCTCTGCCTGTAGAGGTGGTGCTCGTAGCTCTCCCACCTCTACCTCGGCCTTCGTCAGTAGTAATAGTTGCACGATTGTCTCCGATGCTGCTCAGTCCAGAGACGCTCTTCCTCTCAACATCTTGCTTCTAGAAAAAGTGTCGGATGACATGATCGGGTTTGTTGTAATAATAGCACAAATCTCTAGCATATGTGCTCGAGTGTCCACTAGTGCTCTAGCACCCAAATGTAGAGGGTCTGGAGGAATGACCTCCCCTGCACTAAGAACCTGCTATCCCCTAACTACCACCCTTACTCATGCTCCTAGGTGGCCTAAACTCAGTCTTCTTGTGGCCTCTAGTGGAGTTGGATCCACCTAAAACCTTATGGTTCTTCCCCTCACATGGACCCTCCTCAACCAACAGCTCCTCAGCTCTTAGAGCAGTCTTTATCAGCATCTGGTAGGTGGGCTGCTTCATAGCAATGCATGTGCAGATGTTAAACTGCAATCCCCTCTCAAAGTGGTCTCTTTACTGTTGATCAGTAGCAACCTCCTCAAGTACGTAGCGGGAGAGTTTGGTAAACTCAGCCTCATACTTAGTAATTATCAAGTCTTTCTATTTAAGCTCTAAGAACTCAATCTTCTTCTTACTGCGATAGAGAGGAGGGGTGTATTTATCAGTAAACACCATTTGGAAATCGTCCCAAGTCAGGGTAGGAGGATCATTCTGAATATTGGGAGCCGCTTCCCATAGTCCCAAGCTCTTTTGTCTAGCAGTGAGGTAGTATACCTCAGTTTCTTTTCTTGCGTGCACCTCATATGGTTGAGGATCTACTTAGTGTGTCAGAGCTTGTCCTCTACCTTAGTCGGGTCAATAGTCCTCCCAAATTACTTTATTCCTTATTTGCGCACCTATATAATATTCTAATCAACATTAATGCCCTCACCTCTCGACCCCCTGCCTCCCCATCATCTGCTGCATCATCTCAAAGAAATGGGCGTAGGCGGTCTCAAATGGTGGCATATCACCCTGTGTAGGCAGTGCTCCGTGTCCTGAGGCTGATCCTTGCCCCTGCAAAGACTCTTGGGACTCGGCGGTCTCGTGCGATACGTTGTTAATCGGCTCCATCCTATAGAAATCAAAATTCCAAAATCTTTAGTTTTCATAAAACAAAATGCAATGCAAACAATTTTTGGCACAGTCCGTAGGGAATCTAATCCCTGCTTTGATACCAATAAATGTCACACCCAAAATGTAAAACTCATTTTTGAATAAATTATGAAATTTTAGCAACCATGTTTTTTTCTTTAACGCAATTCAATAAACAAGGAGAAGAAGAAAGATATATAGCTGCTTCATTTTAAAAGCCTTAACCATTGTTCTGCTGTGTACAAAATAATTCTATAAAAAGCAAATGCAAAAGCTATGGAAATTGATTTACAAAATAAATGTATGTAAATCATTTTCTATACTAAAGTTTGTATAGATGCACAAAAATATGAAAACCCAAAATAAACTAGGAGCCTTGACCTCAAGAAGCGTATTGCACTACTAGCACCACTGAAAATGGAGTACCAACTGAAACTACTGTCTCTTTGCACATTCATCATAAACAATGCATCGTGAGAAACTAAATACCCATTTAGTACATCTACAACACTTACCAAGGTAGTTAATGCATAGGTACTTGTTCTTTAAGTGCTTTAGGTGCATTAGTCATACATAGAGTTCTATCTCTCCTAACTTTTAGATATTCTAATTCTTTACATCCTTTATTGATAATTTTTGTTACTTTAGATCTTCTGTTTTTTCACTGTATATTAAATAGAAATGGTCTTGGGAACTGTTTGGGTAAATCGTTTGCCAACACATTTCAATGTTCTGGCCTTGCTTGGAAATGGAATGGTTTGGGAAATGGTTTCAGCCAAACTATTCCCGAACTTATTTTGACATCACTGAAATTTCTTGGAAGCAAAACATCTTTGAGAATGGTTTGTCTAAACCATTTCAAAACCCGTTCCAACCTCACTAGAACTTCCCTGAAAGCGAAATGGCTTGGTTTGCCCGTTTTCTAGCTCATTTTGACTACTATTTCCAGATTTCAGCACACTTAGTACTTTTTCCAAGTACACAATCAACATGTATACCACCACATTGTTTCACACATAAGCATACCAACATATGACATGTTTTCATTCGTCCATTACCAACTATTCTGTTTTTTCACAAGACTCAAGCTAGTTACTTCCATTAGCATCCCCAATAACAACTCAATAATAAATCATCGCACTCACAAAAATTCTAAATAATTTAACTGATTTCAACATGAACGAATTCATTAACATTCACTAAAAACACATGACATCCATTTTCTCATAATCCAAATCGCACATTGTTCATAGAAATGCAAATGGGTGCTTGATGCAAATGCTAATGCAATCTACATACAATATGACCCTGGGTTCACTCAACTTTTTCAGTTGGAGAGCTCTTGCTCTCTTTTTATTTTCTTCGAGAGATCTCTCTCTCCTCTAATTTGGGAAACTCCCCTTTCTATCAATTTTCATAGAGCTCTTGCTCTTTTATTTTTTGGCAACTCTCTTTTTTATCATTATCATAGAGCTCTCGCTCTTTCGAATCATTTAGGTAACTCTCCATTTTATCTTTCTATCCTCACATGAACACACATTCATGCTCATGCAATGTCATCATCTTATGAATGCATTCATGTCAACATGTGTCAATTTTATGCCCCATACATCATTCTAAAAGGACAACACATTTATTCAATCACAGTCATTCATCATTTCATTTGTAATTCAATCATTTCAATCATTAATCATCATAGTTTCAATATTAACTCATAATTCACATTGTTCATTTTAATAACTCATATTTCATACATGGAAACAACCTATCAATTATATACTTCATTTTATAACGTGCAAAACATCATACTCATCAATCCATCAAACTCATCATAATCAAGGTTTCCGTCACAGCTCATAACATAACATTTATATAGAACATTATTATCCATACTCACGTGCAATCATCCAAGATGATAATTTTGTTCCATAATCACTCCAACAACCATTTCATCTGTAATGCACTTAAGAACAGCATAATCGTAATTTACACACTTTACACATGATACTTTTAACACATTCTCTAACATTGACAACAATTTACATTTAATCAAGCATACGTAACCATACAAATGCAAGACATACCAAGGTAAGTGTGATACAATGCACTTACCTCGAATTCTGTGAAGTCAGCTCTCATATGAACTTTGGTTTAAATCTCGAACAATGTTTCCTACATTACTTCGAACCACAATCTAGGGTTAATTTCACATTCTCATTATTAATGATCAAAAACTCCTAATTTAGCCAAAATTTTAAAATCTCAATTTCTTCCAACTCTCATTATTAGGTTCCTAATGTACCCAAGTACACACAGTTCCTAACTCTAACCTCAAAATCCATCAAACATCAAGTATGGTGTTAGAGCTTACCTTGGTCTTTTGTCAAAAACCTCCAAATACTTTCTTCCTTAAGCTTGGTTCTATATGATCTAAGGTTTCTAGGGCTAGATTTGGTGTTTTTAAGCCTTAAATTAGAAGGTTTTTAGGGTAGCATAGTAGAAGGGTCGAGTGGCTACTCTTTGGGTTTTTGGTTAATTACTTAAATGTTCACACGCATCTAATCTTAAATCTCATTAGGTTGAAACAGTTTGGAAAATAGTTTGCCCAAACCGTTTGCCTGCCCATTTAGCCTTTTTAGCAATGTAAAATCACACTTTGTCTGCATCTAAAATGGTTTGGGAATTGTTTGAGGAACAATCAATCCAAAATCAAGTGTTTACTTACAAAAAATGTTTATAAGATGGGAGAATGGTTTATCAAACCAATTTTACAAAAATATATGCATTTGGCTTGAACCAATAATAAAATTTAAACTATGCGTACCTTTAACCTTATCGTATGAGCCCCAAAAGGAAATGTCTTGCATTATTCAAAAGTAATTATGTGACAACCTATCAACATGCACAATCATGTACAAACATCCACAAGGAAAAATGAGTATTGATACTCAGTAAGTGTATATTCACATGGCACGACACAATCCTAGGCCCTTCACCATCGTTCATTCATGCACACGCATCTTAAGTCCATTTCCTTTCTTACTACTGAATTGATGATATAACATTTTGGTTCAGAACTCTCATTTTTTGCCATGAAGGAACAATTAAGCAAATAGTTCACACAAATCGTTTCTTAGTCTGTTTTGTTGCAAACGATTTAGGGAACATGCAAATCTCAAAGGCATATAACACACACACTTTCCACTTTACTCACACAAGCTCTGACAATTTAGGCATTCATTTGGCACCCTAATACTCATTCAACACAACAAACATACAAGCATTTTACTTTCTTAAGTAAAAACACCAACAAACAGATATTCAATTTCATTATCAAACACTAATTCACATTTTTCTTATAACTATCACATGCACTCGTGTTCATTCAAGTTTTGTTGTTTACTCATTTCTACATGGCATTCCTGACCATGATTTTCTTTATCATTCACCCATGCAATATGATGGTTAATGCTGAATGCTCTCTTCTCTTGTGTCTTTTGATGCCCTCATCTTAGTTACGCCCTTCGACGCCTAATCTCTCACATGTGCCCTTTGATGCCTATAATCATTTTTGAGTACTTTTTTTTCATTTTCTCATTCTTACACCCTTTTGGTGCCAAAATTTTTCTTGCGCCCTTTGACACCCATATTCCCTAGTTTGCTCTTTGACACCTCTATATTTTTCTCAGTGCCCTCTAGTACCTCTATATGATCCTTCGTGTGCTTTGACACCTCTACGTGACCTCTGTGCCCTTTGGCACCTCTAATGCAAACCTCCATGCCCTTTGGCACCTCTTATGCATTATGAATATGATGAGATAAGTATGAATGCCATCCGATATCATAAAATTCCATTAATTAAGATAATAGTGCCTTCATACTCAATCATATTTATTTCTATATCTTAAAACCATTTGAATATTCATTCACAGAAGTCACCCAATCATCGACCAACACATTAACTTACAAAATCAGACAAATAATCATTCAACACATTCTCTTTACATTCATTCGTTTATGCCTGCACATATCCACACACAGGTAAACACATAAAAACTTAGGATTGGTCGCTCTAATAACCTTTATAATTCGACATCTACGTCACCTCTTTTAAGTCATAGCACACATACATATCAGTATACTAATAACCATTATACACTCTTTGTTTTTTCAATGTAAACCATAAGGTCTACATTTTTAATTGGTTTTATGTTATTTCTCGCATTCTATTACTTCCTTGATATTTTCTCTTTCTCTCTCCAAGCTCTCACCTTCTTCCTTCTTCAAAGCCTAAGCCTAACCTAATATTATTGTTAACCCTAATTGCATGTGAAATCCTTTTAATGCATGATCTTTCTTAACCTCTTGCTACCCTCATTTCACCAATTTATGTTCCTACTACAAAAAGGTCAGTGCCTTACCTTATTGGTCATGTTTCACAAGTGTTGGGTGGACACTTTTTTCTCTGGTTCTTTGAGTGTTAAAAAGGAGGGATGATGGAGTTATGTAAGGGAGTAGTGTGTGGGTTTAGTTTAGGGTGTGAGGAGGGGCTCCCTTGAGGCGAGGTTTGTCCTAAGTTTAGAGGGTGTGGTTTTAAATTCATTTTTCTACCCCTTTTTAACATTCTTGTCGATGCAAACGGCCTGGGAACAGTTTGGGTAAACTATTTCCTAAACCGTTCGATCTTTCTATCCAGAATTTGAATTCTAGTACCTTAAAAAGTTTAGGGAATAGTCTGGCTAGACCGTTTTTTTATTTTAGCATGTTTCTTAATAATTAATTTATTTTTAATTTATTTTCAATTGGGGAAAATTTAGGACATTACAACTCTACCGTCCTTATAAAAATTTTGTCCACAAAAGTTATCCAGATGTTTAAGTTAGCTAGATCATCATCCAAATTAAATATTTTTCGACTGAGAGTTTGTTGAAACATGCCTACACTGCTACCCTCGCTCTCTAGAGATAAGGGTCTATAATATTCTCTTATGTCGCGATCGACCTCCCACTTAGCCTTTCTTGGCGAGTGGAAAATCCACTTCATTTTCGTACTTCTCTATCCAAGATTTCCACTGGTTCTTTAACATATAACAAATTCTCTCCAACTTCAAATTCTGGTTCCTGCAACACATGGCTGTGTTAGATCTTTACCTTTGTAGCATAGTGACATAAAATACATCATGCAACTTTGATAACTCAGTTGGTAAACTCAATCTATAAAATAGGGGCTCAACAATCTCAATGATCTCATAAGTTTTGTTGTATCATGGACTCAACTTTCCTCTCTTCCTAAAACAAACTATTCTTCATGGAGAAACCCTTAAAAGTATTGTCTCCAATCTCATGGGTTATCTCTCAGTAATGACTATCATACTAACTCTTCTATTGATCTTAAGTTTCTTTCACGCATCTATTCATAATTTAAATTTCTCCATGGTTTGTTAAGCCAACTCAAGGCCTTCCAACTGTCGTAGCCCCTTGACAACTTAATAGATATGGCTCTAACGCTTCCTTCTATATAGTGCTTTGTATAGTGCCATATCAATG
>CANYCX012750168.1:0-10884 GCA_948193385.1 Breynia disticha f. nivosa
GACAATGCTCACTCCAAATAAATGACATGTTTTTCTTCAAAAGATTGGTCATCAGTCTCGCCAACTTAGAGAAATCAGCTATGAACCTCTTGTAATAGTGAGCTAAACCCAAGAAACTGGGCATCTCCGTTAGATTTCTAGGAGCCTCCCTTTCTTGAACTGCTTTAATTTTACTCAGGTACGACATCACACCCTCGGCCAAAATCACATGCCCCAAAAATACCTCTTCCTTCATCTAGAACTCACACTTCTTGAATTTAGCTTACAACTACTTCTCCTTAAGTATCTCCAACACATCTCTAAGATGTCCTTCGTGTTCCATCTGATCTTTGGAATAAACCAACACCTCATCTATGAACATAATTACAAATTGGTCAAAGTACGGCTATAAGATCTTGTTCATTAAAGCCATAAAGGCTGTCAGTGCATTAGTCAACTCGAATGACATCACGATGAAATTAAAGTGGTAGTACCGAGTCCTAAACGCAGTTTTAGGAATGGAGCTCTCCTCCACTCGCAACTGCCAGTACCCTAATCTCAAATCTATATTACAAGACACACTCGGGCGAATAAATCCTTTCTCGAGGAGTTCTTCTAGCTGTCTCTTCAATTCCTGTAACTTTACTACTGCCATTCTATATGGAGCTACCGAGACTGGCGCTGCTCCTAGCAATGTCTCAATCTCAAAATCAACCTACCTCTACGGTGGCAAACTCTATAACTCATCTGGAAATACTCTGGGCACTCTCTCACTATCTTAACATCCTTAACTTCTAACTTCTTCAGATCCACATCAGTCACACATGCCAAATAGGCCTCACATCTATCTCTAATTAACCTTGCAGCCATTGTTGCCAAAACGAAACAGGAAGGAATAACCTTTCGCTCACCCACAAGAAACACCCTCTTCTCACTGTCCACCTTTAACACACCCTCTTTAGCATAGAAATTGACCACAGCTCGGTTCATAGACAACCAGTCCATGGCCAATATCATTCCAAAATCTGTCATTCGCAACACTATTAGATTAGTAACATAACTCTGCTCACCAATCTTTAACTTGCAGTTTTTCAGCACTTTATTCACCATAACTATGCCCACAGCTGGCATATACAAGACTACAATGTACCCAAGGACTCTACACTACTCCCAAGCTACTCTACAACTAACTCTACAACTAACTCACTCATAAAAGAATAGGTAGATCCAGGATCAATCAACACCAATGTACCAAATGCAAAAATAGATATCGTACTAGTGATCACATCAGGATTGGTTACCGCCTCATCACGTGTCATAACATATACACGTTCCTAAGACGGAGCTGTAAACTAAGAAACTCCTCCGCCCCTCAACGCAGTGCTCAAAGTCCTCAACCTCTGCCTCTGTCTCTTCTAGTAGTAAGAGCTCCCCTATTATCACCCACGTTGCTCTACCCTGGAGTAGCTTTCCCCTCATCTTTCCACTCTTGGAAACAGTGGCGAATCTAATGACTAGGCTTGTGACAGTAAAACTAGAACTGGCGAGTGTCCCCACTAGCATAGCCTCCTAAAGCATACTGTCCTAAAGCAGGGGTCTATATATGTGACTCCCCTACTCGCGAACCGACTCCCCTGATAATTTCCTTCTCCACCAATGCTCTTAGGATGCCTGAACTCGGTATTCTTTTGCCCTCTAGTGGCTCTAAAACCACCGAACACCTTATGCTTCTTCCCCTCTCTGCAGCCCTCCTCTGCCAAAAGCTCCTCGCCTATATGTGTCGTCTCCAAAAGCATCTGATAAGAAGGCTGATTCATAGTAATGCGGTTGTAGGTATTAAACTATAATCCCTTCTCAAACCAATATCTCTCCTGATGATTAGTGAAAATATCCTCAAGTGCATAGCAAGAGAGTCTAGTAAACTGAGCTTCACTCTTGTGACAGACATCACCCTCTACATCAACTCTATGAACTCTATCTTTTTCTTGCTATAGTAGTATGGAGGGGTGTATTTATCAGCAAACTCTCTCTAGAGGTGGCCATAAGTAAGTTTGAGAGAATGTAAAGCCCCAAAAATTGTTTATTCTATGTCAGAATAAGTCTAGAATAGTCTGAAAGCATGTTTGTGTAAGGGTATGCATGTCTGGAATTGAAAAAGGTTAGAAAATGCCAAGTATAGTAGACTACAGCAAAATAACGTATGTTAACTTTGGAGTTAAACATATGTTATCTTGAGCCACAAGAATAACATATGTTATCTTAGAAGATAACATACGTTATTCAAACTGGATTTTCCAGGAAGACATTTTTATTAACGTACGTTAATTGTGACAATAAACATACGTTATCAAGGGTCCGAACATGTCATTAAATGACCTAAAAACATTCATGCCGAGCCAGAACTTCCCTCCAACCACTCAAACTCTCTAAAAACTCTCTAACCATCATCCTATAGTCTTCCAAACATCAAACATACCAACAAACACCAAATTTTTAGGGGATAAAAAATGAATCTGTCCTCCATCGATTCCTCTTCTAGATAGGTTAGGAAGCTACGGGAAAGAAGTTAAATTCTCAATTCCAAACTGAAATGTGATGGAAAATAGGTTCATTTGGTAGATTTTGTTGGGTTTACATAGTAGATTACGATTCCATAAACCTTTAACCCGAAAAAATAAGATTTGGTTGGATTTAAGAAATTAGGGTTTGTGGAAAGTTGGAGATTTTGGGGAAAAATAGTAGAGAATGTTACAATTAGGTACATTGTATGTTAAATGATAGTAAATGTGATTAAATGTGTGTAATTAAGTGTTTTTCGACACTTACTATGGTGATGTTGACCTTTATTTGGTTTAATGTATGATTTAAATGTGTTAAATTATTATGTGATGGTGGAAATATATGACAATGGAGGGCTGTAAAGTATAAGTAACTATGGGCTGTTCATATATACATGAAGGAAACCTTAATGAAACTAAATGGTGAAATGACCATAAGTATGTGAAAGTGGAATTATTGTATGTCTTGTGCATTTATACTTGATGATAGCTTTGTGTTGATGAGGCATATTTGAAATGTGTTACATTTCATACATTCATGTCATATGTACATGTGATGAGGATAATTATGCGTTCATAAGGGGTATTGCCACTCGAGTGAGAGCTTAATATTAAAGGGGTATTTCTAATGGTGTTTGAATATGACTACAAACCAAATGGTGTTTGAATATGACTACAAACCAAATGGTTAATATATGTGTAAACATGATGTTGTTTCTTGGAGTGTGATGTACATGTATGAGCATGAGTTATGTTGATGTGTATGAGTTAGAAATGATAATGATGTGTATGTGGATGTTTATGATTGGTTCGTTAGGTCTTGTTAAAGTGTGTTTATCATGTGTTGAATGGATAATTATGGTGAATTGAGTGTATAAGAGAGTTGTATGAGTGATTTGAAGGTTATTTGATATGTTAAGCATGGTGGAATATGTGCATGTGTGATATATGACTCGAATGTTGGGCAGAATGTTACTGACTTGAAATAATGTATCTTATGGTGGTCATTAACATACTTTACCTAGGAAAAAATGTACGTTATTTTGGACTTAACATACGTTATTCATACCTGGAAAAGGGTTTCAGAATAACGTATGTTATGGGGACAATAAACCTACTTTATTTTAGTGTAAAAGCCTAATTTTGGCCCGAATAATGTACTAATGATTATTTAAAGCAAGATAATGTTCTAGGATGATTTCCTTCACGTATAAAACACTTAAAATTTTGAATTTAACATGGCAACGTTAAGCCATGAGGAAATTTAGGCGTGAATACGGCTTATGTTTCACGACCACCCCGTATTAGCCAAAGGTTCCCCTGCGCATTCAGTATAACAACTATAAGGATTCAATTACTAAGTATTTCATACTCACCTTTGTTTTGTTGTGTTAATAAATGTAGAGAGACAGTAGCAAGGTGCGGGACTTCTATTTTGGTGGAGCTAGGACGTGCAATACTCGCAGCTTGGTCGGCTCCTACAGATTGGGAAACTATCAGTTTTGCATTTTGAACATTTATACCTCACATAGACAGATCATGGCACATGCATTGTTTTAAAATATATATATCATTGCTTCTGCACATTATTACATTTGGTTGTAATTGGCTAACAGTGGCCTTGGTTTAATAAAATGCATGCATGAGTTTCTTATTTCTTATAGGTACATTCTTTGTGAATGCTTCCATTATGATTTTAAAAAGAAAAAAATGGTGCAAAAACCAATGTTTAACTAAAAATGAACTTATCAAATTTGGGGTTCACATTTAGTGGTATCAGAGCAGGGATAGATTCCCTGTGGAATATGCCAGGAAACTATTTTCATTGCATGACATTTCATAAAACAAAAATTTTTTCGTGGTGATTGGATAGGATGGAGCCCATTGATGATGTATCACACGAGGTTATCGCTGAATCCCAAGAATCTGTGTAAGGGTAGGGACCAACCCCAGGACACGGAGCACCACCTACACTCAATGTTAGACCACCACTTGACCCTGTATATGCCCAGTTCTTTTAGGCTATGATGCAACAGATGATGGGTAGACAGGGAGGCCAGTAAGGAGGCTAATAGGGAGAGGGTCTCGATATTGACAGGAACTTTAGTGAGCTGCGCAAGCAGGGGCGCCAAATCTTTCGAGGGGACTACTGATCCTACTAAGGCTGAGGACTGGCTTCAACACACGGAGCAGATCTTTAGCCAGATGAGGTGCACACCGGAGCAGAATTTGAGGTATACTACCTCACTATTGGAGAAAGGAGCATAGGATTGGTGGGAGGCCATTCCCATGAGTCAAGATGGCTCCCTACACTTACTTAGGCTAATCTTCAGATGGAGTTCGCCGATAAATACAACCCTCCACACTATTACAGCAAGATGAGTACTTAGAGTAGAAGCAAAGGGAGATGACCGTCACCGAGTATGATGCGCAGTTTACCAAACTCTCTAGTTATGCGCTAGAGGATGTGGCCACTGATGTCTAGAGGAGGGATAGGTTTAAGAGGGGGTTGCGGTTTAATATCTGCACGTGTATTGCTATGATGTCGCCTTCTTACCAAATGCTTCTCAAGACTACACTTAGAGCTGAGGAGCTCTTGGCCAAGAAGGGTCGTTAAGAGGGAAAGAAACAAAATGTGTCCGGTGGTTCCAACACCACTGGAAGGAAAAAGAAGACCAACTTTGGGCCTCCTAAGAGCACTAGTGGAGAAGATAGCCGTTAGAGAGGTGAATCTGGGAGTAGGGGGAGCCACACTTATAGATCCCCTGCTTCTGGACAACAGGTTTTTGAAGGCTATAATGGCGGGGAAACAGGCCAGCTCTATTTTTACTGTAACAATCTGGGACACTAGATCCAACATTGCTACCAGATGATGAGAGATGAGGGAAGAGCTACTCCAGGGCAGAGCAGCGTGAGGGAACCTCGAGTACTGCATCAAGAGGCAAACAAGCTTCTCAGCCTACAGCTCCATCTCAAACACGTGTCTATGTTATAACACGTGATGAGGCGACAGCCAATCCTGATGTGATCACTAGTACGATTGTTATTTCTCCACTTTCTACTGTGTTGTTGATTATTATTTCTCCACTTTCTACTGTGATCACTAGTACAATTGTGAGTGAGTCAGTAGTATAGAAGCTTGGGAGTAGTGTAGAGTATTTACGTTATGTGGTAGCAGTGTCGATTCAAGATGAGTGTATTGTTATGGTTAGTAATGTGCTGAGGAATTGCGAGTTGAGGATTGTTGAGCTGAGATATGTAGCTGAACTGTTAGTGTTGAGGATAACGGACTTTGGCGTGATTTTGGGAATGGACTGGTTGCCCAAGAATAGAGCAGTGGTTAACTGTTATGCAAAGCAAGTAGTTGTGGAAGTTGATGGCGAGAAGAGGATATTATTGGTAGGTGAGCGGAGGGTTATAACTTCATGTTTGGTTTATACAGCGGTGGCTGCAAGATTAATCATAGATGGATGTGAGGCTTATTTGGCATGTACGACAGACTTGGAGCAGAAAAAGTTAGGAGTCGGGGATGTGGAGATAGTGAGAGAGTCTCCAGAGATATTCCCAGATGAGTTGTTGGGTTTACAACCACAGAAAGAGGTTGACTTTCAGATTGAGATGGTGCGGCACTCCGTATAGAATGGCAGCGGTGGAGTTGCAAGAAATGAAGAGGCAGTTAGAAGAGCTTTTGGAGAAAGGTTTCATCCGGCCTAGTTTGTCGTTTTAGGGCGCTCCAATATTATTTGTGAAGAAAAAGGATGGGAGTATGTGACTATGTATCGATTACCAGCAGCTGAATAAATTGACTGTGAAGAGATCAATGATTTGATAGACTAGTTGAGGGAAGCCATAGTGTTTTCTATGATTGAATTGAGATCGGGCTATTGGTAGTTGCGAGTGGAGTAGAGCTTCATTCTTAAGTCATCTTTTAGCACTCGGTAGGCCACTTTGAGTTCACCATGATGCTGTTCGGGTTGACTAACGCATCGACAGCCTTTTCGCCCTAATGAACAAGATTTTCAGCCCTACCTGGATTGGTTTGTAGTGGTATTGATAGACGATGTGTTGGTTTACTCCCCAGATCAGATGGAGTAAGAGCGACATCTTACGCAAGTGTTGGAGATAAGGAAAAAAGTTGTACGCAAAGTTTGAGAAATGCCAGTTTTGGATGAGAGAAGTGGTATTTCTAGGGGATGTTATCTCGACCGAGGGTATGATGCCAGATCTGAGTAAGATTAAAGTAGTGTAAGAGTAGGAGGCTCCTAGGAATGAAGTTTCTTGGGATTGGCCAGGTATTATCGGAGGTTCATTGCAGATTTCTCTAAGTTGGCTAGATCGATGAATAATCTGTTGAAGAAAAAGACACCCTTTGTTTGGAATGAGCGTTGTGAGGAGAGTTTTCAGGAGTTGAAGCAGAGGTTAGTGAAGGCTCCAGTGTTAGTATTACCGACAGATGGTGGGGATTTGTAGTGTACACTGAATCATCTAAAGGGGGACTATGAGGAGTTCTGATGCAAAATGGGAGAGTGATTGCGTATACTTCCTGACAGTTGAGGAAATATGCGGTTAATTACCTGACTCAGGACTTTGAGTAAGCAGCTATTACTCACGACTTGAATGTGTGGAGGCACTACTTGTGTAGTGAAACTTTTGAAATTTCACTGATCATAACAGCCTTGAGTACATCACCACTCAACAGGAGTTGAATTTGAGATATAAGAGGTGGATTGATCTTCTAAAGGACTATAACTGCACGATTGATTACCACCTGGGTAAGGCGAATGTGGTTGTTGATGCGTTGAGTTAGAAGGGTTGAGAAGATGAGGATTCAATGACTTATCGGCCTGAGTCGTTATTTGCATTGAGGGAGTTGAGGGTTCAGCTTGATGTGGTTCAGGGAGAGTTGTTAGCAAACATCCAAGTCTGACCCCAGATGCGAGAGCTGATAGTGGGAGGGAAGAAAGAGGATGAGCATTTACTGGAGATAAAGAGGAATGTGGAAAAAGGAAGTCAATTACATAGCACAGGTTGGATATGGAAGGAGTGCTTTATTACGCAGGCGGTTGTGTGTTCCTGACTTATCTAAGGTTAAGGAAGTTATGATGTTAGAGTCGGATTCTTCCCCACTTTCAGTGCATCCAGCAGCACCAAAATGTATAGAGATATGAAAGGGATGTATTGGTGGGTGAATATAAAGACAGAGATTGCTAATTTTGTAGCACGATGTCTGCCTTGTGAATAGATCAAGGCAGAACATCAAACTCCAGCAGGAAAATTAACACCTTTTGAGATTCCTGAGTAGGAGAATATGACTATGGATTTCATTATGGGGTTGCCTAGGACATTCAGACGAAATGATGTCGTGTGGGTTATAGTAGACAGATTGACAAAAACTGCAAACTTCTTGGCAATTCGACAGGATGACACTTTAGACAAGCTGGTAAGCTTGTATATGGCTGAGATAGTGAGGTTGCATGGTGTGTCTATATCTATTGTATCATATAGAGATCCGCGGTTCACTTCTCGATGTTGGAGGAGCTAGTAGGATGCTATGGGTAGCAGATTGCAGTTTAGTAATGCATTTCATCCTCAAACTGATGGTCAGTCTGAGAGAACTATCCATACCATAGAGGACATGTTGAGAGCGTGTGTGCTAGAGTTCGGGCATAACTGGGATGATCACTTGTCGTTAATAGAATTTGCGTACAACAACTGTTACCACTCAAGCATTGGGATGACACCGTATGAGGCATTATATGGGAGAAGATGCTGGAGTTCAGCATATTGGGATATTGAGGGTCTGCGGCCGATTGAGGGACTGGAGTTAGTGCAGCAGACCCTTGAGAAGGTGAATGTAATGAAGAGGTGTATGCAGGCCGCCTAGGATCGCTAGAAGAGTTGTTTTGATCGGCATCACAGAGAGGTGACATATGAGTTTGGAGAAAGGGTATTTCTGCGAGTGTCACCTTGGAGAGGCGTGATCCGATTTGGAAAGAAGGGAAAGTTAAGTCCGATATATCTGGGACCTTACGAGATCATTGAGACAGTTGGACCTCTTGCTTACCGACTTTAGTTACTAGAGGAGTTGTCTAGAATTCACAATGTATTCCATGTCTCGATGTTGAGGAGGTACCATTTTGACTCGAGCCATATGCTCAGCCCTCCAGAGTTAGAGATTGCTGATGATCTTACCTACGAGGATGAGCCAGTGGAGATATTGGATCGACAGATCCGACAGTTGAGGAATCCAGAGATTCTGATGATAAAGGTGAAGTAGAGTCTCCACTCGCCTAAGGAGGCCACTTGGGAGGTCGAGAGAGATATACGAGAGCGGTACTTGCATATGTTTCCCGATGCTTGATGAGTTGAGGCAAGCTTTTAAACTTGTTCATTGTTTGAGATAAAAGTTTAGGGTTATGATGTTGTAGTTTAAGTTAAGTGTTTTGGATTTTAGAACTGAGTTGTGTCAATTGTGGGGACAAAATTTCTTAAGGGGGAGAGCTATAAAGCCTTGAAAAATGTTTATTCTATGTTTGAATAAGTCCAGGATAGTTTGGAAGCATGTTTATATAAGGGTATGCATGTTTGGAATTGAAATAGGTCGAAAAATGCCAAGTGTAACCGACTGCAGCAAAATAACGTATGTTAGCATTGGAGTTAAACATATGTTATTCTTGAGCCACAAGAATAACGTATGTTATCTAAGAAGATAATATACGTTATTCAACCTGGATTTTCCAGGAAGACATTTTTCTTAACGTACATTATCAGGGTCTAGACATGTCATTAAATGAGCTAAAAACATTCAAGTCGAGCCATAACTTCCCTCCAACCACTCAAAGTCTCCTAAAACTCTCAAACCATCATCCTATAGTGTTTCAAACATCCAACCTACCAACAAACACCAGAGTTTCAGGGGATTAACAATGTATCTGTCCTCCCATCGATCCCTCTTCTAGCTAGGTTAGGAAGCTACGGGAAAGAAGGTAAAATCTCAATTTTTGTGACCCCCAAATTCGATTACCATTCCCTTTTGCATACACATATTTTTCGAATGGTACCCAAACTTGAAAATCAATTGTTTTTGAAATCGCAATTTAAGACTTAACATAGTAGAGGTGAAATCACTTATGCACTTTCAATTTTGTAGATATGCAATTCGTTGGTTTCCTAAATCATAATTCATCAAAGTTTCAGAATATGACAGCATAACAAAAATATGCATGTTTACAAACTTTGTTGGGTTTTTCAAGGAAGGAATCAATTAAGGAAAACCCCAAATTTTAAATACACTCGGTAAAGCACATATATATACATGCATGAACTTTATTCAATATAATGTATGACATTTGCTCTCTCTCTAACTTTAGTGCACGACCCACCTTGGTTCACCAGTTTGTTGAGTCTCAGTCAACAAGAGCAACAACGATCACACCTCCTCTGTGTCTTCCTTAAGTCCCTGCCCACATGACAGGTATAAAACACTGTGAGTTGTGAAACTGAATAACTAACACTACCGGAATGGACAACCTTCCCTATTTTCATTTTATTCATATTCAATTTCAAAGTTATAACTTGTACAAAATCCTAATCAATTCCATGCTATGTTATCCAATAATCAAGTCGTAATCATTCACTCGACAAACTCATGTTTTAAATAAATAACCCATAATTAACACCCAGAAAACAGAGATGCACACGTGATCAAGGGAAACTACGCGTGGTGGTAAGAGACTACGCGCAGTCGCTACCACATCGCATACTTTTGGTATCAATAGACGCATTGTCGTTGCAAAGTACGTGTTGTCATAACGAACAAGCGTACTTTGCTGTCAGCACGCGTAGATCTTTGGGTTCCTGGCAGAAACTCAACAACAAACATATACAATTCATCCAATACTTCCTTATCACAATTGATCTTTCACCACTCAATTATTAGCCAACAATATTCATCTTCAAAATTCTCATTATTTCACGCATATAGCAGTCATATAATCTTCAATCATGATCAATATATGTATCCCAAAATATCCAAATTTATTAACATATGTGCAAGAAATTGGCCCTAATACATATCTTTTCATCATTCAGATCAATCGACATTTAGTCAAACAATAAAACTACTAATTGTACAACTCATTCATATAATCTCATAAGTATCAAGAAATTACAATTCAGACACACTCGTTTCACATACCACCATAGCAAAACATTTTGCCCGTGATTAATCATCATATTCACAGTCCAATCATAACCATATATATATATATATATATATATATATATATATATATATATATATATATATATATCTGTGTATCTTATCTAAGAAAAAATGTATATCTTG
>CANYCX012750371.1:0-13292 GCA_948193385.1 Breynia disticha f. nivosa
AGTGGAAGTGCAGTGATGTATGCAGCTGAGGCATCCTAACAGACCGGTAGACTTGAACCTTGTTCCTACATGACCCGATCAATTCGATCAGGTACTCGCCATCTATTTTTATTGTTCAACTCTTTAGACAACATGAAAAACCAAAAGCTCTGCCCTCCCTCTCTATCGATCCAAGGGATGGAAGGGCGGAGACCTTTGGTGTGAAATTGTATTTTAATTTTTGTTTAACAAAGCTCGTGAACATGCTCGTTTGTTCGCGAACTTTAAACAAGTCTGTTCGTAACAAAATTTTGAACTCAATACAAAACTTGGCTCGAGTTAAACTCGTAAAATTTTAAGCTAGTCAAGCTCAATTACTTTAATACTCGACTCTACTCATTTACAACCCTAATTAGGGCAACAATAATAAGGATTTATAATCTCTCATAAATTTCTTACATGTTACTACATGTGAATCTCTCATTAGAGAGAGGTT
The DNA here is from genome assembly GCA_948193385.1 of Breynia disticha f. nivosa. Taxonomy (NCBI): domain Eukaryota; kingdom Viridiplantae; phylum Streptophyta; class Magnoliopsida; order Malpighiales; family Phyllanthaceae; genus Breynia; species Breynia disticha. Next base: position 476 of record CANYCX012750371.1, read on the forward strand.
CACATGGTTAAAGAGTTTCATGCTTAGGAAGCTCTCCAATAATTGTTTTGATATTTGGCTTCATCATTCATGTAGAACGCACTATTAACAATTTTTTTTAAAATATTTTTATATGTCTATTTTACGAGTGAATGAAAATTTTCTTTTTTATTTTTTTATCTCAAATCAAGATTTTTAATAAAAAAAATAATTTTAACACATAATTTCTTCAAAATTCAAACAACAAAAATTTTATTTTTTTTAAAAAATCAACCCTACCCATAAAATAATTACTATTATATTTAATTTATCTCCTATTTATTTAATAAGATATTTTAAGTAATTAAAATTTTAATATATTATTTTTGTATTGTATAAAATATTTTTTTATTTTATATAATTATATATGTAGTATATTAAAAAAGTATGATAATTATGGGTTCCATTTAATTAAGTATAAACCCTTAGCTATGATTTATAGTATTAGAAAGAATTTAAGAAAGTAAGATTTATAAGTGAAAAGTTAGTAGAACGTTCATTTGACAAATTTATAAACCCCTGAGTGAGATTTACCATTAGAGATGCCTTTAACTCGAATGGTAGAGTTGAAAATCCAATATGTTGGACAAGTGTGTATAGTTTTAGCAATGTTTGATAATTGCTTTATTTTAAATTATACTATTTAATAAATTTTTTCATGTTATAATTATTTTTCGGTCTGACCAATGACCCAATGGTTGAATAAATGAATAAGACAACAAGTTATCAGTCCAAGTTGCTGACCCATTCAGATTTTAAATTTTTTTTAGCTCTCGCACGCATGTGAGCTAGGGTTCGAAGGCAAAATCATCTATATGCCCCGTGTATAGGATTTGTCGATTTTAATTCTATAATTTTTTTTGGGTTGCACATTTTTTAGTTCACATGTTTAGTGCGGGTGAACATGGGTCAAGTGTGTTCACCCGATCTAAAGTTTTAGTTATTTCAGGTTGGGTAGGTTGGTTTTTCAATTTTTTGTTTAGAAAAAATGAGACAGATCGAATCGGGTCTCAAATTTTCAAAAATTTTTCGTTAACACTAAAATATAATTCACTACCATTTATTTCAATATTTTTTCACATTAGAGAACATTGCTTAAAATATTTGTTGCAATAACTTTTTCCACACATAGATATCAAAATTTTGAAACTTGATGTATCACAATTAAAAATAATTTTATAATTTTCAATACAAACAAAAATCTCAAAGTATCTCTTAATTCAACAATTCTTTAATAATTTTAAATTTTACCAATAGTATCTCATAATTCAACAATAATTTTAACAACACTTAGTATAAGCTGAACTTTAATAACACTATTGCATTAGTAAAAATATTATCAATGAAAAAAATCATTTAAAGTAACATACAAATTAATTAAATATAATATATATATGTATATATATTTAATATATAAATTTTTATATATGTTCTTTCACTATATAATAAAAAATTGTTAATATACACTATACAATCTGGTACAATTTTCAATTCGAGTATTGCTTATAAACTAAAATCGTAATAGATGACATTTTTGGATCATTCTAATAAGATTAAGTTTAAAATAAATATTTTTTCGGATTCTAGTTTTTTCGATGAGGTTAGAGAATCTACAATACTAACACAAAATCACTAGAAAAACTATGTTGATTTTTTGGTCTAAACCACGGGTATATTGAGCACTCCAGACTTATCCCTATTTGAGTTAGGCAGGATCACTACGGCGACAAAACTCTCTCAACTAAAAATGATTAAAAATTTGGTAGAAAAAAGTTATAAATACATTAAATGATTCATAATTTTCTAGGTATTAATGAAAATGATGAAGATGATATTTTGAGTTTTACTTATAATGAAAAGGATAATGGTGACAAATTTTTTTTTTTGTGCCAAGTTTTTTTTAGTTTTTCTTTTTAATTTATGTTACTTATATTGAATTTTATTTATTAAATTTTATGATGATGATATTTTGTTTTGTTGTTTCTTGCAAAAAAAATTAAGTCATTTAAAGAAAAATTTTCAATATTGGTCTAGTCATGGAATCGTTTTTTCCATCCTGAAATCCCTGATATTCGTCTCGTCCTTTCTCAAAATTTTGGAATGAAACACAAATTTTCAACCTATGAAACATGTCTGAATCTTAAAAAATAAAATTCTCAAACCATTAAACAGAACAGAAGATTTATGATCTCCGTTCCTTCCCGTCCAATAAGCACTCCTAGCTCCCAAAGTTAGTTGAGATTAAAGAGGTATATGAATCTGTTGTGTTATTGATGTAATCGTGAGATACATATTTATACAGTGTACAAGGAATCATAGGTACAGTAGAAGTTTGTGGAAGATAAGATACATTAAGATAGTAAGAGACATTCAAATAGACATTCAAATAGATCATGTATCTGATTCCGTTGGTGTGGAGATAGGGTTGGTTATATCTGCATTACTCCCCTTCAAGCTGATGGGAGGAGCAGCGAGCTTCAGCTTGGAGCGAAGTTGAGTAAACCGTTGTGCAGAAAGAGGCTTGGTGAGTAAGTCGGCGAGTTGGTCTTCAGTGGAGATGTACCGAACTTGGAGAAGCTTTTTGGCAACCAAATCACGAACAAAGTGAAATTCAATCTAAAGATGGCGGGAGCGAGAGTGAAAAATGGGACTAGCGGTAAGGTAAGTCGCACCAATATTATCGCACCATAAGGTTGGTGGACCAGTGCAAGGAAAACCAATCTCTTGCATTAGGGAAGAGAGCCATTGAGTCTCACTCGTTGCAGTTGCTAGGGCTCGATATTCTGCCTCGGTGGATGAGCGAGAGACGGCGCGTTGCTTTCTAGAACTCCAGGAGATGAGGTTCGGACCAAGGAAGATAGTGTATGCAGATGTGGATTTGCGATCGGAAGTAGAACCACCTAAATCAGCGTCACAGTAGATATTGAGCTGATGGGATGTGGACTTGCGGAGGAGAATGCCGAGATGAGATGTGCCAGCAAGGTAACGCAGAATGCGCTTGAGCATTTTCCAATGGAGAGGTTGCGGGTCATGCATGAATTGAGAGACCCAATTAATAGCAAAGGACAAGTCAGGGCGAGTTATGCCAAGGTATTGCAAGCTTCCAACAATAGTGCGATAGGTAGTAGCGTCTGGTTGATGAGCATCGACTTTGGTGGGAGCGGTGTGGGAAGAATCTGCTGAAGTTCGAACCGATTTGGACGTATGCATGTTGGAACGATGTAAAAGATCGTTGATATACTTGGATTGACGGAGATAAAGACCCTTCTGGGTCCATAATGCTTCAAGACTAAGAAAGTAGTGTAGGCATCCAAGCGACTTGACAGCAAATTTAGAGTGAAGGTAGTTAGTGACTGACCGTATGAATGTAGAGGATGACCCAGTGAGCACTATGTCGTCCACATAAACCATAAAAAAACCATGAATACCATTCTGATTGTATATATATAGGGATGGATCAGTATGCGATGGCTAGAAACCATGGTCTAGCAGTGCAGATCGGAGGTAGGAGAACCACTCACGAGGGGCTTGTTTGAGGCCGTATAAAGATTTTCGGAGCAAACAGACATGATCTGGTCGATTGGTGTCAATGAAGCCTGAAGGTTGAGACATATAAACCTGTTCAGACAGTGTTCCATGAAGGAAGGCATTGGAGACATCAAGTTGCTGGACATCCCACCCATGAGAGACAACAATGGAAAGAACAAGTCGCAAGGTTGCAGGCTTCAGTACCGGGATGAAAGTCTCATTATAATCAAGACCAGGACGTTGGTGATATCCCTTTGCCACAAGACGAGCCTTATACCGAGCCAAAGAACCATCTGCATTCTTTTTGATCTTAAAAACCCACTTGCAACCGACGACATTGGACGCCTGATGTGGAGGAACTAAAATCCAGGTTCCATTACGAACAAGAGCATCATATTCTTCTACCATTGCCATGCACCAATGAGAGTGCCGATTAGCCTGAGTGAAACAAGAAGGTGTGAAATCAGGTGAATCAGTCGCAGAGAATTGTCGCGGTTTAAGAGTGCCACTCTTAGAACGGGTCTGCATGTGATGAGTGTTGAGAGAGGAAGAGACGACAGGAAGTGGATACTCCGTGAAATCAATCTGAATAGTGGGTGCACGGGTAGAGTCCATGGCAACAGGAGGACTGGAGTTAGGTGGAGGAGCTGGGCGTACCGAAGGAATTGGTGTCGGCTGATGAGAAACAGGAGAAGAAGGAAGCTGTTGTTCCGCAGATGGTAGTGAAGAGTGCTGTCGTTCGATGAGGGGAGCAGTCGTTCCAAACTGTGTTGGCTGAGTGCTGAAACCAGGTAAAATCGAAGAGGGCTGAACTGCGGGAGTAGATTCAGTCACTTCATCAGAGGAGATCAGACCTGCAAAAGGGAAAATGTTTTCATCAAAAAGAACATGGCGAGAAATAAAGAGCTTCTTAGTGGAAATGTCCAGACAACGATAGCCTTTGTGGGTGTTGCTAAAGCCTAAAAAGACACATTTTTTGGAACGAGGTTGGAGTTTATTGTTATTGTAGGGACGTAACCAGGGGTAGCAAAGAGAACCAAAGATGCGAAAAGTGGTATAATCTGGGACAGTGGAGTAAAGGGTTTCGAATGGAGATTTGTACTCGAGGAGCGGTGTAGGAAGGCGATTGATAATGTAGTTCGCGACGTCAATAGCAAAACACCAATAATCCAGAGGAACATTAGAGGCGTGTAACATGGACAAAGCAGTCTCTAGGAGATGACGATGTTTCTGTTCTGCACAGCCATTTTGTTCGGGCGTGTGCGGACAGGAGATACGATGTAGAATACCATTATCAGCAAGGTAGGACTTGAGAGCTTGATACTCACCTCCCCAGTCGGACTGGAACGCTTTGAGTTTACAATTAAATAAACGTTCAACGAGATGATGAAACTTAATGAAGTAATTAAGAACTTCAGATTTGTATTGAATGAAATAGACCCAACAGAATTTGGAGAAATGATCGTAAAACAAAACATAACAACGGCTGCCATCAACGCTAGGATGCGGTGAGAGGCCCCAGACATAGCTACAGACAAGTTCTAATGGTGCATGAAACTAATGAGTAGAAACAGAAAATGGGAGTTTATGAAGTTTCCCAACACTACAGCCGTGACACAAATGGTCCAATGATGGAGATTTGTGAAACGGGATTTTATTTGTGCTAAGGATACGACGGACGATACGAGAATTTGCATGCCCTAATCGTTGGTGCCAGGTAGGCAGAGACAATGCTGCAAGAGCTTTTATTGAACGTTGTGGTAGAGACTGCATGGAAAGATAATAAACACCACCTCTATTCTCCCCTTTGCTCAGTAGTCGGCCTGTTGTTAAATCCTTCACCAAGCAAAAATCAGCAAAAAACTCCATGGAGACATTATTAGTTTTAGTAAACGAGTGAACAGAAAGAAGATTTTCACAAGAATCAGGAACACAAAGGATATCCTGCAACCTAAAGGAAGCAGTGCCAAGGTTAACATTGGAACAACCAGTATGAGAAATAGGTAGGGTATTACCATTACCGATGGTGACCTCCTCAGTGCCACCATATTCAGAGTGTATTGCAAGGTTGTCGAGGTCCGATGTGATGTGATGAGTAGCCCCAGAATCTACAACTCAGTTAGATGACTTCGACGTACCAGAAGTGACAGCCAGGTTGGAACTCGGAGAGGATTTGCCGGAGGGGCATTGACGAGACACATGGCCATATCTGCGGCAATTAAAACAAGTAACATCCATGTTGATAGGACCAGCAGTGTGTGGAGTGAAGGAAGTAGTACCAGACCCAGTGGAGGAAGAGTTTCGACTGGAGTAAGAACGACCACGTCCACGATTACGAGGATGGCGAGAAGAACCACGCTGATTTCTGTGTGCATAGTGAGCCGAAATATCAACTGTTGCGGATTGGACATCATCACGAGCTAACTGTAGCTCTTCACTCAATAGTAAACCATATAAATCATCAAAGGATACACTATCCAGTCGAGCTTCCAAAGCACGTACAAACGGGCGATACGAGGCACCAAGACTAGTGGTGATGTATGAAGTCAGATCATCAGCTGAAATGGGACTACGAAGTGCAGCGAGCTGGTCGACAATAGTCTCAGCGCGTTGCAGGTAGGTAGCAATCGTGTCATTTCCACGTTGGAGAGAGTGAAGCTGATTCCGAAGAGTGCGTATTTGTGCATTGGAGCCAGAGGCATACGCGGAGGCAAGACGAGTCCACGCATCGTACGCAGTTTCAACGCCCACGACCTGTGGAAGAAGGGACTCGGAAACGGAGCAGATGATCCAGCTGAGAGCAAACTGGTCTCGCTTGGTCCAATCAGTAAACGCTGAATTGGGAACATCGTTAATTTGGGCTGGAGGTGCAGGGTTGGAACCATCAACATGCCCAAGAAGATCATGAACACGCAACAAAGGAACAAGCTGAGTCTTCCACGGTAAGTAGTTTGTGGTAGTGAGTTTGACGGGAATGGTGACTGAAGGAATGGAGATGGCAGACGAGGATGAGCCAGAAACAACAATGACATCTGGATTAGCCATGGCGCAGACAACAGCGGAAAAAACACAGGAAAGGAGCGACTCAGTTAAGAGATTACACGCTCTGATACCATAAAGAGGTATATGAATCTGTTGTGTTATTGATGTAATCGTGAGATACATATTTATATAGTGTACAAGGAATCATAGGTACAGTAGAAGTTTGTGGAAGATAAGATACAGTAAGATAGTAGGAGACATTCAAATAGACATTCAAATAGATCATGTATCTGATTCCGTTGGTGTGGAGATGGGGTTGGTTATATTTGCATTAGAGATCACTTCAAATCATTTTTATGAAACGACTCCAATTTGCATTATTGACCGGTAGATCAAGAAATTCGTGTTAGTGAACATCATCATTATACCATTCTCTTCAAGACACTACTTAGAAGGTCGAATAGGACTATACTCAATTGTCTTTTGGTTTCCGAAAATGGGTACAGGGGAACTCAACCCCAAATAACCCAAACACAAATTATTGTAGATAATTAGTGAAAAAACTAAAACAACCAATTAATATGCGGTTATTTTAAAAAAAATTGTTTAAAAAATTAAAAACTGATAATTATTTTAAAATATTTAAATATCATTTTGTGATAATCTTTTTGAGACGAAACCACTAATTATCTTATACCCAACCCAAGAGGTAAAATAGTAAAAAAAAGAGGAAGAAAAGAGGAAAGTGGGGAAGAGGAACTTTGAAAGAGAGGCGGGAGGGAGGAGGGGAGGACCAGAGAGCAGGCCCAGGTGGACTCAACTCTACACGTCATTTTAAATAAACAATCATTTACTTTTAACTATAAATACAACTCTCTCCTCCTTTTTTATATTAACCTCTCTCTATACACTTCTTCCCCACCACCGCCACCACACACCTCTCTCTCTCTCTCTCTCTCATATTTCAAATCTTTTACCCAAACGCAACTCCACAAACCAAACCCCATTAAACAAACACCCCCTCACATTTCCTTTCAAACCCTAATACACCAACGTTCCAGAGGGCTCTTGCACTTCTATATTTACGCATTAGCCCTCTCCCTTTTCTTCCTTTTATTACCTTTCCTTCTCCTTCCTTTTTCAGCTCCTTCTTACCTTTCTCTCCCGCAGGTATTCATGTTTTTGCTTCTTATTTACCCTTTTTTCTTGATCTGGGAAAATGCGGGTTTTATTGTAAGATCTGAGGTTTCGTGTTGTTGAGATTTCTGTCATTTTTACAACATTTTGTTTTTTTTAAAGGAGCAAAAATTTCGAACGTTTTGGAAATTGTGACAGTTTGTTTTCAGATCTGCACTGTCTCTTCTTCCATTACCTCAAAGACGTGTTTGGATTTTTTTCTCTTGCTTCCTTAGCTGTAACTAATTTATTGTCTTCTCTCTGTTCTTTATTCATTTACAGTAATGCCCCTTTATTATGTTATTTTGCAGAACAGTATAATGTTGCAGTAACCATCAAGATTCTTCATTTCTGCAATTTCTATCCCCACCTATTAATTTCCAACAAATCAAACGCAACCAACCACAATGGTCACAGCCGCCGCCGCCGCGTCATCTGTATTTCCTGTAACATCGCCGTTACCAGCGTCGAAGAATTCGAAGCCGGGAAACTGCTCAGCGAGCTTTGGAGCATTCAAAGCGAAACCCGGGACGGGTTTGCAGGTGAAAACGAACGCACAAGCTCCACCGAAGATAAACGGTTCAACGGTGGGATTAGCAAGCTCTATGGAAACTATGAAAAATGAGGAAAATGAGACGATTTCGTCTCCACCGCCTCGCACTTTTATCAATCAATTGCCGGACTGGAGCATGCTTCTGGCGGCAATTACAACCATTTTCTTGGCTGCGGAGAAGCAGTGGATGATGCTTGATTGGAAACCGCGGCGGCCAGATATGCTCATGGATCCTTTTGGGTTTGGGAGGATTGTGCAGGACGGCCTCTTTTTCAGGCAGAATTTCTCTATTAGATCTTATGAGATTGGCGCCGATCGCACTGCGTCTATAGAGACGTTAATGAATCATTTACAAGTAAGATTGTGGTTAAGTTTTGTTATTTATACAGAAGGATAGTTGTTAATGTTATGTTATTTTTTAACATGGTTTGGTTTTGAAGGAAACTGCTCTTAATCATGTGAAAACTGCGGGCCTTCTTGGGGATGGATTTGGTTCTACTCCGGAAATGGCGAAAAGGAATCTGATATGGGTGGTTACTCGGATGCAGGTTCTGGTTGATCGCTATCCGACATGGTATGGAAGCTGCAATTTGTTTTATGTGTCTTTTGAGTTCATGTTCCTATTGTTGTCTTAAAGTTCGGCATGTGTTTGTCTTGAAGTCTTTTAAGAATAACGACAAGTTCCATGTCTGCCTTTTATGGACGACAATGGAATTTGCGAATTTGTGTAACGGACTAATTTTTTTTTCCTGCAGGGGTGATGTAGTTGAGGTGGATACGTGGGTGAGTGCGTCGGGGAAGAATGGCATGCGTCGTGATTGGCATGTCCGAGATGGTAGAAGTGGTCAAACTTTGACAAGAGCCTCCAGGTGGGAAACATTTATCGCCATTTGATTTTTTTTTGTGTGCACCCGGTTTTGCAATTGTTTTCTCATGTTGGTAACTGTTATTCAATCACATGCAGTGTCTGGGTGATGATGAATAAAGTGACGAGGAGGTTGTCAAAAATTCCAGAAGAAGTTCGAGGCGAAATAGAGCCATACTTCTTGAATTCTGATCCCATTGTGGCTGAAGATGGCAGGAAACTGCCAAAGCTCGATGACAACACAGCTGACTATGTTCGCAAGGGTTTAACTGTAAGTTAGAACTTCATGTAATTTATACGGCCGTTTAGTTAAGATGCATCTGTTATTAATTTTCTGCCACCAATTGTGTTCTCATCATGTCATTTTCTCGCCATTTTGCAGCCTAGATGGAATGATCTAGATGTTAACCAGCATGTTAACAATGTGAAGTACATTGGCTGGATCCTTGAGGTAACATTGTTTTACCATGAATGTTTCAGGTTTAGAGTTTCGATCATTTCCTGTCGCTCTTAATGTGCGTTTTTTTTTATAAATATGGAATCTTTTATGCATAACATTTTTTCCGTTTCTTTGGAAATTCAGTCTGGAAAAGAAGATATGTAGACCGTATTATTAATTTTTATATATTAATGGTGCTGATGACAAACTAACATAGAATTAGATCTGAATTTTTGATTTGATGTTAAGCAACATTGTGCAAGTTTGGGTGGTCTAGATATCACATTGGCTACGTGGTTTTTAGATATGTAATTAGAGTTGCATGCCTAAATGTGCTATCTGTACTTGGATAGTTTCTGGATTAGTTCACTACATGGTGGTAGAACCAGATATTCGTGTTTGAATTGTCTCATATATACAAGAAAAGCTAGTACAAATAAGAAAAGAACTTAGCTGCTAAACTGGATGAAGCTCAATAAAATATCCGCCATGTTTCAATGATTACTTTGGTTTAAAGAGGAAGCCTTGCACATGTCCTTCAAATGCTGTCAGACAGATTATCTGGATTTTGGAATAAATACACTTCATCCCCAACCCATATTGCTTTGATATTTTTTAATTTGGTTCATTCTGTCCCATCCTTCAATAATATATATAGTTTGTGGTTTTCTGGAAGTGGTTGACATCAATATCTTCATGAGAAAGGAGTTGCTCTCATGCAAGAAAAGATACCAATTTTTTTTTGTGGAGCCGAAATACTGTCACATAATTCTCTCTTGATGATGTCACATTTTTTATTCAATAAATTCTAAATTATGGTTTAATTTGGATACTGAGTACACGAATATCTAAAGTTAAATCTTATAACTTGTGTGTGGTCGTTCTATAATGGATGCAGCTGTGATTGCGATTTAATTTTACCTGGTTGTGTAATAGAGGATCAGAAACTTGTCTGTCCTTTATTGTTATCCTGAATTCTGAATCTTTATGTTCAGAAGAAGCCTCCTTAATTTTCTCTAGTTTTGGGAGTAATCTAATATAATCTGATGTTATGGTTGTTACAGAGTGCTCCTCTTCCAATTCAGGAGAGCCACGAACTCTCCGCTATCACTCTGGAGTATAGGAGGGAGTGTGGAAGGGACAGCGTCCTGCAGTCCTTAACTGCAGTCTCTGAAAACGGCATAGGCAACATAGGAACAGCCGGTGAGATCGAATGCCAGCACCTCCTGCGACTCGAGGAAGGCGCCGAAATCGTCAGGGGGAGAACCGAATGGAGGCCGAAACACGCCAACAACTTCAGCAACATGGGTCAGCTTCCAGCTGAAAGTGCATAAAACCTCTCCAGTTTCTCTGCCGGCCGAGAATCGGCATTCAAGGCATCATCCTCCGCCATGAATGCCCATCCCCCCTGTAGAATCCTGCCTGTGTTTCTATTATATAAGTTCTTTTATACATACAAATATATAAATATATATATATTCCTTCTAAAATGTTTGAATAGAAAGCCGTAAGCGCCATTGTAACCCGCTGTCGGTAACTCTGAAGTAGTAGAGATAGAAGGAATCCGGTAATGGAATTATGAGGAGGAGTTAATGCGTTGGAGAGGAAGAAGAAGGTGATAATAGATAGTTGGGAAGGGAATATTAAATGGTGTGGAGCCTTAGCAGTATCGAAATGTGGGGGAGCTTTTCTTAGCTGTCTCGTGTGTGGGATGTGAATGCAGGGTTGAGTTGAGGGTTTATGGCCTTCTTTATTTGGGCAAGCACTGCACACACATGTATATTTTTCCTTTTTATTTTTTATTTTTTTTGGTGTATCACTTTTATATTCTTTTTTTGGCTAAATTTGCAACGTTTAATTGTTGGATTTGTCGATTATTGCTGTGGGGGTGGTAATGCTATATGCACTGTTATGAAAATCGGATTAAATCGATTGGTCAAATCGCGTACGTTTTTTTCAAGTATCATTTGTTTGAAAATATACGTTTTTATTTATTAATAAATATTAAAAGAAAATAATCATAAATTCAGCTATTTGCATTTGTATGAAAAACTTAATTAGTTGTGTTTGTTGAACAATTTTTCTTTTACTCCGTCAAACACAAAGGAAGTTATTTCACGTTGAAAGTCTTCAATAAAAAACTATTTTTACGTTGTACTTCTTTTTTATTTTTGTAATGATATAATCGTTGTTGAATTATTAAAAATTTATATTTTTATCATATTTTTATATAAAACATGTAAATTTAACGTTTTTTAAATAATTTACTTATCAAACAATAAACTTTCTCATAACTAAATTCTCACAAAGTCTCCATATTATATCAAAGAATACCTTAAATCTGTAGGATAAGAACCAACTCTAGAAAGGGGGTTGAATAGAGCTGGAGAACAATACCGAATTTTTGCAAATATGAAAATTAACAAACAATGAACACACGATATAAAGTGGTTCGGCAGAAATACCTACTCCACTACCTAAGCTTCCCACTTACGATTTTGTCAAACCCTTCACTATTACCTCACTTTGAAACTCAGTGAGAATTCCGTACAAACTTGAGTTATGGCTCAAGGAACCTTACAGACACAACCTGAATTCTGGCTCAAGTTACACCTACCACAATAGTCTATACTGAACAAATCAAACAAATCTATGTTAGTTGTGCAAAGAGTATAAAGAAGAACAATGAAAGCTTTTGGAGTTTTGCATAGATGAGAATGTAAGAGTTGAGAGCTTTTTCTGTTGAGCTTGATAGATATTCTGTAGAGTTCTACCTTCTCTTTCTTCAGTTGTTGCTTAAATAGTAGCTCCAAGATGCTTCACTTTCTGATGTAGAAAGTTGCTGCAGAGACAACTTGGTCGACTAATCTTTAGTTTGCTCGACTAAAAAATTTCTAATTGGTCGACTAAACTTATGTTACTCGAGTAAAATTATTCCAGAACAAAACTGTCCTGAATCCACTTTTATTTTACTCGAGTAATGAATGGGTTGGTCAACTAATAATTTTCACTTGGTCGACTAATACTATGTTACTCGAGTAATATTGTTCCAGAAGCAAACTGTCTTGAACCAGTATCAGACTTACTCGAGTAAGTTACCCCTTGGTCGATTAAACTTTTTCTTAGAGCTGAACAACGTTCAAATTTAAATTCTGAAATTCTTGCACTGCCCAAGGCCCACTTTAAAAAAGTAAACAACTTTTTGTCTTCAAATTAGTCGACTAAAATTGCAGTTGGTCGACTAATATTTTTTGAC
>CANYCX012751151.1:0-25985 GCA_948193385.1 Breynia disticha f. nivosa
TTTTGAAATTTAATAATTTATCCGGAATAGTTATCCAAAGTTAAATTGTATACGAATGTTAAGAATAAAATTGAATTGAAATGTCTTATGTTTGACATTTTATTTGTTGTTCACTTGTCTTTGTGTTTATAAATAATTTATTTAGAAAATGTAATTGGTTGTCCTTATTAGGAAATGTTACTTACTGAGTTTTCGTAACTCACAGATATTTTAAAACTCTACCTCGTCCGAGCAGATTTCTTAAGTAACATTTTGGATTAAAGAAGTGTGCGGCTTGAATTTGGATTTTGATTTCCAGTTCGGATTGTAAGAAAAGGTAGGCATTGTGCGGAATAATTTTCTCTCTTATTTTCTTGTGCCTTTTGGAAAATGTATTTAATTTAGTAAATTTGTGTTAAAGTATGAAGGATGACTGTATATATTTTTCATATAAATGTGTGAATTTATTTATATAAATTCGAAAACTATTTCTAAAACTTTGATATTCAAAATTTAAATTGTTGTCTTGGAGTAAAATAAAAATAAATACCTAAGGTAATAATTAAATTTTGGGCGTCACAGGAAGAGTGGAGGTGGCAACGGTTGGCGAGCTGTGAACGGACTATCGAGACACAGAAAATACAATTCAAACTGACAATGGAACTCCACGAATCGTTCATCATTTTATCGTTGCAGGTTTTGGTCTTATTGGCACTCGTTGCGTGCGTTTTCAACAACTTCTTATATTGGTTCCAATTTGTCAACTAATAATCCAATTAGTCTAGTAATTATAACTCCGTCTTCATGTTTCGAGCAGATTCTTATATCGGTTCCAATTACTAATTATATTAAACCTAAAATCAATATTTATCAATTATGCTGTTTTCCACATTGTCAAAACATAATACGATTTCACAATTGTTCACTATAATTAGTCCAACATGACCCTCTCTTAAAGTGAGTAAATATCACTAGTCACTTGATAACCAAAATTCGAAAGAGTATGATCGCACCTAAACGAAATGATGTAATCATTCATTTGAACTTTTGAATCTTGTCATAGATATAAAGAAAGTGATTTAGCATATAATAAGGATACTAGAGACATACCTTATGCAAAATCATGATATCGAAGGTCAAGAGAAGAGTTTGAGTTGCAATAGAACTGTTGACACCGATCATCAACTATTTAGTCTTGAGTTATCATATTGTTTTACCAGAAACCCCTATGCTACATGAATTTATTAATTTATTGCCATTATCAAATATAGTCATATAGGATCGCACACGGATAATTTGGCAAAAAAGGTAAAGTTAGAATTTCACCTATGGGTCAATTCTCGTCATTGGCTAGATAGGGCGAATAATTGGGTCAATTTTGGTAATTGGACTCAAGATGGTTAAGCACACTAATTAAAAATTTCATTTTTATTTTAATTGAGGTTTAAGACAAAGTTTATCCAACTGGATAACGTTGTCCTAAAGTCAAACTAAATAGGAGAAAAGGAGATATAATTATCTCAACTTTTAAAGAGATAAATGTAAGATTTTGAATCAAATTTGAACCCAATTATCACCCCATATGGTCAGTCACATGGGCAGAATATTAGGCATGTATTAAGTAATTTTTAAATCATTATTATCACTTGTGAACACATATACATGTTGAAAAAGAGAGAGAACAAAATCTTTCTTCCTCTCTATTCTCCTCCATAGTCATGCCTTCACTCTCCAAAACCAACCAGACTTTTATTCATCATATGAATAAAATAACCATACTTTGACGGGTTGTTTTAGTGTGCTAAAGCTATTTGTAGTGTTGGTTTTGTGTGATCGCAAAATTGAAGGGCAAAACTAGGTGAATTTTTTCAAAGTGCTAGTACACTAGTCACATTTTTATGTATGCTGGACTATGGAGGGATCATGTTCGAGTTAATTATGTGCAGTACCTTTTTAAATTTGTATATTTTAAGAAATATCTTTTTTTATTTTCATTTTGATAAAATGCATATATTGTATGTTTTGTCTGTAAAATACCAACTTATGAGTTTATTTATTATATTTATGCCTAATTATTTTTTTTTAAATATGAAAAAGGGTATTTTAGTAATTTTAATAAACATTTTAAAATAAATTGTTTAAAACTTTATCTTCAGGCTCTTTTCCCACGATTTCAAAATTGTTTTAGGTTTTAGTGTTTCACACAACTCAACCGCTTCTCTGTTTGCGTAGGTTCATCTTCCTCCATTTTCCGACGCTCCTCTCTCTCGCTTCCTCTATTTTTCCGACACTCCTCTCTCTCGCTTCCTCCATTTTCTGACGCTCCTCCGTCACGGTTCTCTAATGCCGTTGTCTCGATTTTCTGATAACGGTTCAAAAAATAACGATAGTTATAGTCATAGTCGTCGTAGTCTTGGAAATTTCTGTGGCCGTGGTGGAGGAGATCACAGGCCTTTCGAAAGTTCGCCTAGCGGTGGCGAATTTGGATCGGTTGGGGGTGGGGGTGGAGGTTTCGGCCTATTGGTGGCAGAGGAGCTTATCAGTCTCCTTTGCCTCCCTCGTATTTTTCTTTTTGTTTGTTTTTTAGGTTTTTTATTTGTTATTAGTTTTCAATTAGGGTTTCTGATTGTTATATTTTGTAAGTTTTATTTTCAGTCATTTAATTTGGTTGTTTTGCTCTGGTTTCGTTGAACTTTGTTGAACTAAATTTCATAATCCTATTTGTTTTAAACGTTTTATTTTGATTTTAGGATTTTCTAATTATATTTCTGTTGAACTTTGTTGAACTTTTTTTTTATATCGAATTTGAACGTGGTTATGTTGTATGTTTGATTTGGGGTTTGAACCCTGTTGAACTAATTGGTGCTCATGTTTGTTTTAATTGTTCAATTTCAATTTTTAGGTTTTTTTGATTTTTATTGTTTATTCAAGTTTGTTCATCTTTTCTGATCAGATTTGAACAGAATTTATGCTGTATGTTTGATTTTGGAGTTGATTTTTTTGTTGAACTATTTTGTACTAATACATTTGTACCTTTTTGAACCTTTTTTGAACTAATCTGTATATACTTTGAATATTTTTCAACTGGCTTTAACCATTATTTCTTTTTTTTGTCTAACTGATCAATTTTGTACTTTTTTGGATATTTTATTCAGGATGTTGAATATGTGTTCTCGATAAAAGGATTTTTTTTGGACATGTTATGAAGGAAATGAGGTTGAACATAATTGATCAAAATTGGACATAATTGTTCTAATTTGAACATTTCTTAAAAGAACATGTCTATAAATAAACTTTTTTTAAGACAAATGAACATTATTGATCATTTTGTTTACAGTTGACTAATACGGACTAAATTGCACGATTTTTAATAAATGGTATAAAAACAAATTGAAATGAATAAAAAAATTACATTAATTATTTCAAACTCGTGAACTTATTTGAACTTTTTTGGACTTAATGAGGGAAAGAAGAGATTAGATTCTTTTATGACTTTCTCATTTTGTCCTTAATAACAAATCTGGGTATTAAGTCAATCATGTTAAAAAAGTGGACATTTTTAAAATAATGAGTACATTTTTACAAAACTCAAGCTATAATGTTGCAAATGTGTTATAAACCTATCATGTTTGAGATTCAAATTCGGTGTGTGAAGGTAGTCCTAATCTCGTTATAGGGCTATTGCTACTTTTGTGGGCAGCCTTACACATTCGGTTTTGACATAGGAGCATAGTGGAGGTACAAAATTCTTACTTTTGCAATAAAGTTCATATTTTTTTTTATCACATAACTATGTATTATCTTTATGTTTAGTGTGCATCTTGGGTTATAACTTGGTGTTTATTGTTTGTTTGTGTTGTTTTTAAAATAATTTAGACACCAAGAAAAGTCAATATACATTCATGACCACTGCTAGTTTCTGCCTGGCCCTCACTGGTTTTGGGCCCTTTTGGATTTATACCCTTGATAGTAGGTCAATTTATACATATATCATTTTCAAAGTACCATTTTCTATAAGTACTATTTTCTATAAATACCATCTCAGGAAAGAAATCCCAAGAATGTCATCTTTGATGATTTTATTCCCTATATTGTCACATATAAGTTTTTTTACATTTTTTCTATGAGTTGTCATCTCATGGTCAACTTGAAGTAGAAAAATAAAGATGACAACAAGTTGACAAAATGTTAAAACAAAAAAATTAAAAAAAATAAATAATCAAACCCTAATTCTCAAATCAGTAATACCTACAGCCGTCAAATTCTGTCAAATTGAATACACGAACAAAGTCGACTAAAAGTTGACAAAAAATAAACTACAAAGATGACAACAAGTTGACAATAGCTCAAAGTAAAACTCTATTTTTCAAACAAAAAAACATGTATTACTGTCAAGTTAATTATACAAGAAAAGCATAAACATTTTGGTCATCCTTAGATGACTCAGATTCGTTTAACATAATAATTAGTACAAAAACAATAATCACAATTTTTAAATTACAAAAACGACGAAATCTTCGGAAACCTATTTAAAACCTCCGCTTCCTCCTCCGGTTGACCCTAAATTATGGCTCTCAACAATCTTCAATATCAAAGACTTGTTCTCATCCAAATACTGTAAGAACAAGAATCCATATTAGAAAATTGCATGAAAGGACAAGCAATCAACCATTAATAAGCACCAACTGAAAAAGTTCACAGAAATTTGTTTTACTTTCACAAAGAATTCTCTAGCAAAATAAGCGTGGCTTAAACTTGTACATATTAACACAAAGATAACTTCACAGAAAACGAAATAATTTAACATTGATTTGCGGTCCCTGAACTTAAGATGATAATTCAAGTACGAAAGGAAGAAGATGAAAACACAAAAATAGCAAGACTGCATGTAGTAGAAAATATGAAACGAGATATCTTCTACTAGATCATAAAAGCACAAATACTTGTTATAATCGCTTTTTTCAACCGTTTGTTTAGAATATGGAGTCCAAGTAATTGTTATAATGCCGCTTATTAAACTCCAGCAAGCTACTGTAAGTCCGATCGGCAACTCCAACGAAGAGAGCTTCTGTGTCGGGGCTGAAGGATATGCCAGCAATCTCTCCGAACAGATCTGGCTCTTGACACTTGACATAACCAGATGTTGCATCAAAGACGTGAACAAAATCTGCAGGCTCTGCCATTGTCAAAAATTGGGCGGGTTGGGGAAGAGAAACAGTGGTGTTTTAGAGAGGAAGAGAAGGCTTGAAGAGAAGAGGAGTGGGGAGAGGTGAGTGGATAGTGAGAGAAGTATGAAAATGAAGTGATTTAACTCAAATATATATAAGTTATAAAGATGGCAAATGTTTCAAAACTATGTCATTAAAGGAACATGTTTAATAAAGGTACCAAAAAGGCAATAATGTTTTTTAATGTAACAGCCCATGTCCTTTATTCTTGATAGTGTTTGCTTGGCCCCTTTTGTATAAGCCCATGCTGTCTTGGCCACTGTTGTCCAGACCCCTCACTTCCAGCGATCATCTATATAAACTTTGGACTTTGTCATATTTTGGACTCTGGTTTGTCAAGTCCAGTCTGTGGAGCTAGGCTAAATTTTTGGTCTAAACAACTATATAATATTATATCCTCATAAAAAAAACTATATAATATTATAACATCCTAATTCCACACAGTAGTAAAGTTCTATTCGAATAAAAATTAATCTCAGAGAAAATTTCATGCCTGAATATTTTCTATCGAAATGAACAATTCCCATTTATGTGAAATTCAATAATGCATGGATTAATAGTTATTTTTCATCTAATTACTCGGTTCTTGGGTCGAATTGTTTGATTCACAGTTTTATTTCTTCTCTGTTGCTTGTGCTTGCTGATTGAGGGTACGGTAGAGCGGTGCAATTACAAGAGGAAGAAGCTCTTCAATGATAAGTTAGCAAGTACGAAATGCTACGTTAGGGATTTTATGATTTATAGCGTTGAGTAGCAGTACCAACAATGTTATAAGTGACTCGATCAGTGCAATTGCACGAGTCATTATATTTGGAACAGCCCTAAGATTTTAGCCATCCTTTTTAGGGTAAACAAGTATATACTACAAGCTGAGGTCATGAAAATTGTGAATATCAAGATAGAGAAAAATTGAATGGAGAAGGAGGTTTAGAAGAGCCAAATAAAAAGAAGCAACGAATTAGAGGTTGATTCATTTGTCAATTCATAACATATACACCGTTGAATGAGACGAGAGCCAAGATTCTCGCACTACTTGTTTAACTACCCCCACCTCGTTGGATGAAGATTTCATTTCAATCGAAAAAATTGTCATGCGTTAGTGTAACTTGTTCCATTCATCAAATTTAATTTGATTGGTTTCATTATTGTTTCATAAATTCATTGACAAGCTGCGTCTACTAGCTTTTTTTTTTTTGACAAAATATATATCATTCCATTAAGTCGTTAGCTACTAGCTGGAGAGAGCTATATCGAAGTGTAGTGTATACATGTAGATAGTAGGTTGATTTACAGTTGAATTTACGTTGTTTGGTATACATCATATTTTTCCTTTTTCCGTTATTTAGTTAGTTACGTTTGTAAACATACATTTTGTGATCACATCTTGCTTTCAGCATGCTTACTAAACTCTCTAGCAACAGAATGAATATTAACATATTCTCCTAATATATTTTTCATTATATTTTAAAATATTTGAATGTGAAATATAAAAAAATATGATTCTAGAAATAAGATTCAGAAATTTAACTTCTATGAAAAATATTTTCTCAGGGAAACAAACGGACACTTATGTAATTTGTTCCATTCGTCAATTTTAATTTATGCATTTACTTGAAGTTTCTCTGCATTGGTTTCATTTCATTATTGTTGATTTATTAAATTTGATTAACCAATTTTTTATATTTCATATATTTGATAAATGAGTTACTATATAATATTATACTATCCTAATTCTACATACACTGTAGTAAGTTCTATCCAAAACAACATTAATCTCAGTGGAAGTGTCTTGCCTGGATAATTTCTTGTATTAATAATTCCCATGTCATATGTTTCCCACAAATTTTATTTTTGTTTCCTGCCTTGCTACTTCGATGAGAGAATCAATAATACATGGAATAATACATAAAATTCATCTAATCACTACGTTCTTGGGTCGAATTATTTGATTCACAATTTTGTTTCTCCGCCGCTGCTTGCTGTTTGAGTGTCTGGTAGAGCGGTGCATTTCGTGTCTCCGGCAACCACCAGCTCACAATCCCACTGATGATTGAGAGAACTCCAAATATAATGAAGGAAAGAGAAGGACTCACATGGCCGACCACAACCAGCAATGGTGCTATAGAAGCTCCCAACATTAAGGTCTGCCTCATTTGTGACACTGCGAAGTTTCTCACGTTGGTTGGAAATAGCTCAACACAGTAGATATACAAAACATCAAATGCTATCGATGCAGCCATGAATCCAATCCCTTCAATTATCAGTTGTGCCCAACTTCCTGTTGATCGTTCTGCTTTTCCACTTCTGTGTGAGAAGATGATGCAGAGAATGGACGAGATTCCGGCAAGATAAGCAGACATCGAGAACAGTTGTCGCCGGTTCATAATACTCAGAAATATGCCGCCAATGACGACTGCAGGAATCTCCATTAAAGCATTAAGTCCTGTGCTTAAGTAGAGATTGAAGTTGAGGTTTCCTACATTTAGCTGAACACCATAGTAAACAAATCCAATGCCGAAACCAGCAATCATGAGGAGAATCATTCGTTTCGCTGCCCATTTAGTTTTCCACAGACTTTCCTCTGTTGCCGTTGCTTGTCCTTCGCTTGGATTTGTAAGTACAAGATTTGTTGGCAGTTTCTTGCCATTTAGTCTCGCTAGTTTGTGCAAAACACCAAGAGCTTCATCGCTTCTTCCTCTAACAAGAAGCCACCTAGGTGATTCAGACACAAAAGGGAGCAACAAAACCGAGTAAGCCAAAGGCATGAGGGACAAAATCTTGTACAAGTTCCTCCAGTTGTTTCTGGTAGGGTAAGCAATAACTGGCAATGAAAGAAAGCCTGCAGTGAAGAGGAAGAAGCCATATTGACCCACTTGACCACGCCATTTCCGTCCAACAGCTTCTGTTGACAGTACAATACAACAGATTCCAATTCCAGATCTTGCAAACCCGTTTGCCGCGCGAAGGAGAGCGTAGATCCAAACGTTTGGTGAAAGAGCTGTGAGGAAAGCAGTTGCAGAGGTCAAAATGCAGGAGAGCAACACTGCCTTCTTTCTACCAATGTGTCCATCCGCTAAGACTCCAAAAAACGAAGATCCTGCACCATCACCATATTAGTTCACCTGTTTGCTATGTTTTCTTCTTTCACCATAGTTTTTATTACCATTTTCATTATATTCTTGTAAAACTCCTTTTTTTCAAATGATTTATATTTCCTGTACGGAGAATTTCTAAAAAATATATACAACATTTTAGTACTTCAGTGCACAGCTCCGTTATAGTTCACATGTTACTTGTTCTAGTCGGACAATTTGTCTTTTGTTCTAAATTCTACTTGTAACTGACGTAACGGCTTTGTTCTACTTTCGCAAGTGTCCTTTATACGACAATCATATTTCACCGTTCAAAAAGGTGTTTAGAGCTTTTGAAGACATTCACAAAACAGAATGATCGACTGAGTTTTTTGCTGAATTAAATGGGTAGTTGGCAGAAATGTGAGAATGTATAAATGAAAAAAAAATTAATGAATAAGAACCCAAATTAATGTACCTAAGAGAGAACCAATAAAGAAGAGTGAAGCTGGTATTGCAGCAAGGAACTTGCGATCACACACAAGACTCCACTCAGCAACAATGGAAGTTTTATGTCCACCAATCCATTCCCAAGTGCCTGGAATCATTCCACAAACTGAACCAACTTTGCCATCACTGGACTTGCAAAGAGGTGATGTACATTTCCAACCAGTTGGCTGAGCATCACTGAATATGGTTACCAGTGTGTGTTGGGAATCAAATATCCAAGCCAATGACACCAACAACACATGAAGCAACTGCGACCAGCCGAGCGACCCGACGTGATTCTCGATGACTTCGTCGACACTAAGCTCTGTTTCTTCTTCTTCTTCAGCTTGTTTTGCCAACCCCTTCTCTGCAAGTTCTAAATTTCCAGGAAGGTGGAGAGCTTGTGGTTCTTCCACTTGTGGCGTCATTTTAAATTTGGCTTGTTGGTACTTCTCTTGTTTAAGAATACTCTTATTTATAGACACTGTCCAATTATGTTTTTCTTTTTGATTAATTATCAAATAGAAGTGTGCGACTTAAGCATGACAGGTTTTAGTAGTGGCACGATTAATAATAGGTGTTAAATGTTATTTGATTAAAATATATTAAATGTTATCTTCAACAAATACCACCATGTAATAATCATCTAGCTGATAATGTTCAATTATTTAGTTATATAGAGATTATGAAATGAAGTTTTTTTTTTTAGAAAAAAAAGTTTAAAATCATATCTTAAATGGCAAACTTGATGAGAAAATGATTATTGAAGTTGGTTTCCAATTACAGAAAAGAACTCACGTATTGTTTTTCGACGTCAATCTTTGAGTACTTCATTAATGAGACAACTTGGTTGTTAAAGGAAATATAACAAAATCATGGGCATAGAACCCTATTCTACTTTTTGATATTACTTTTTTTGTTTGGAAAAAATTTAGGGTGAGGGGATGGTATCCCAGTCAAAGGGCAGGAAATGCCACAAGGCTCAAAGAGCGCTTAAAGTGGTACTTACATATGTCTTTTCAAGAGGAAACTAACGGGACTCGAACCCAGAATCACAAGGATACCAGGAACTATGCAAACTATTAGACCAACTCCTAAGGGTACTTTTTGATTTTACTTAATATTGGATGTTGGAGTTGGCAAAACAGCATTCTGTTTCATAGCCTAATGAAACTAATTGTCACATCAACTAGTTGAGTGTTAAATGAATTTTAAGAAAGAGGTCGGACTAGCTCAAGAGCTAAAAGTAGAGAGTGACTTGACGAACTAAAAGGTTAAAACTTGTATGTCTCTTCTAACGCCGCTACGAAGACAGGGTTCAAACCCTACATCTTTAGTGTGCTGCTTGATCCCCTACACCGTTAAACCCATGGACGAAAGGTTTCACATCAACTAGAGAATTGGACGTATTTGTTGGACCACTTTCCAAATATTGTCAGCCCTTGGTCTATTAGCATTAGAGAGACCAACGTAAATTGGCATAGGATTGAGAAGCTGGTTAAGCTAAACATATACTTGTGTATAAATGAAGATTTACTAAAATTTGAAACGTTAGGTGGGAGTGCAAAATTATTAGAAGCAAGTAAGAAAAGTAAGCCACCTTTCAGAGTGTGCGTGTATTGCATGTTAGAATGGTGAAGCCACATAGAGGGTGATAAAGCATCCTGCCTGTTGCTAGCTTTACATGTGACGAGACATGACACACGCCCTGATTCATAAATTCAGGCTAAGTTTCGGTTTGTTTTGTTGATTTGCTATAAAGTTTGCTCGTCCGGGGAAGCCAACACCCGATTGCACTGCATGTCGTAGAGTTGTAGATCCACCGGCGGACTCTTCTTGTTTTTGTTGAAAACAAGTTTAACTTCTAAGATACTTTTTTTTTAAAATTTAGTGTAGTCATTCTAATTAGGAATGATAATGAAGCGAGTCGGCTTAGATTATGACCTTCCCGTTCCTGTCCTGCAACAATTTTTCTTTCACCGTCCATAACCCATCGGGTTACAAAATTAATATCTCATTCTCGTCCCATTTAAAAAATATGAAACCCATATCCACCCCGCTCCACCCTATCTTTTATATATATGATTTTTTCTATTTTTAAATATATATATATATTTAGTAAATATTATAGTCTAAAATATGTAATTCATATTATAATCAATATCTAATTTGGGGCCCGTGCACCCACCAGTACTGGCAGAACCACCTGATGTTGGGAGTTTTGTATTTCGGATAACGATGGTTGATAAACGTCATTTTGAACATATATTTCGTACATGTTTTTATAACATTTATCAGGTTTTTCGGCCAATTGCGAATTACTTCCGCGTAATTTATGTAATTTTCATGTCTTCAGGTCACTCGTGGAACTTTACGGGCAAAAAGGGTGAAATTTGGATCGAAACGGAACAAAACAGCGAAAAACGCGCGAGCAGAGGACGATGAACGCTTTGCAAAACGGGTAACCCAGACCATTTGCCAAACTTTTTTATTTCCACAAAATTACAGAAGCAATTTGAGAGATCAAACGAGCTAGGAAACGGTTTACCCCAAAGCGTTTCCCAAACCGTTTGATTCTACTAGAAGGCATAGAAGTTTTGCAAAAAATAGAATGATTCAGAGAACGGCCTCTCTTGGTCGTTTCACAAACTGGTTAACTTGTACTGTTCGCGCTGGACTCTAGCAAACGACCCATGAAATGGGTTGCTAGCCCATTTTACGGGCCGTTTCCAGCTTACAATGCTGATTTAGGGTTCAGGTATAAATAGATTTTTAGAAAGAAATTGAAGAGAGCTTAGAATTGGGAGCCATCAGCGACAGCAAGGAGGAGATTTCAGCCGAATAATGCAGAGATTCGAGCTGAGAAACAACCGCACAAAGGGATTTCTGACGTTTTGATTGTTATCTTAGTCCTAAGATGAACTAATTTTACATGGATATCTAGATGAGATGAGAAAGATGATGGATTACGTATTATGATATTGATTGATTATTGTTTTTAATGAGATTTATTGAGATTCAACCATGTCGTTGTTAATTGCTTGACTTTAAGTTAGGTCTTTGACTTCATTTTGATTAATTGATAAGTTGTCATATGAATTAGGTCTTGCATGGTTGAAAGAAGTTACCTATGGTTCTAGAAATAGGATTACAAAACTTCTCCGTATTAGTGTAGAACTAATAGAGGAGTGTATAATACGGTAAAGGTGGATTAGGGGTTTTAGTTTAAAAGATATTTTGATTAATCAACCTAATCTTAGTTGTTAATTTAATCGAGAGATACTTTAACATAGGATAGACATTCCTGTGGTCCACTACTCATTAATATTCAATAACAATTGAATCATGCACGTATGAAATCTTAGGATGAGTTGGGTCTAGGTATCTGCCTTTTCCTATTCGAATTTACCAAAATCTTTTGTACAATTTTCATCTGTGCTGTCTTGACTAATTTTAGTTTTAACCATCCTATTTTATTAAAGTTTTAATTACGCAAAAGATTATTTTTTGTTAGATTAGATAATAAATTAAATTGTCAATATTAGTACTTGTCCGTCTCTATGGGATCGACACTCGATATTCCGATTTCTATACTACTATTCGATAGGTATACTTGCCTAACGAGCCGTGGTGTTAGTACTGTTCGGGCTTATCAATTTTTTGGCGTCATTTCCAGGAACAGTTCAATATTAAGATCCCAATTCAATTATTACTCTAATCACTTTTTTTATTTTTCTACTTTTACTTTTTGTTATTTAATTTTCTTTTATTGGATTTTACACTTTGTTGAGTGTTCTGTGTCTGTTTTGTATGTTTATAGGTGGTTTATGACTCGAAGTGATGATTCCAACCTTGTTAAAACTGATCCTGAAATCGAATGCATAGTCCTCCTTCGGTGCCACGAACAACTATTGAAGGAAGCTACAATTGATCTCAAAAGCGAAAGCAACTCGGACTCAGAGCGCTCAGTCACTCCAGACATGGCGAACAGAATCCAAGGACTATGTTCGACTATGCTCGACCGGACATGACAGACACTACTTCTAGAATAGTCAGACCAACAGTGGAAGCTAACAACTCTGAGATTAAGCCGAATGTCATCCAGATGGTCCAACAATATGCACAATTTGATGGCTTACAGGATGAGGACCCAACTGCTCATCTCTTGAATTTTTTGATGATCTGTGACACTTTCAAGATCAACAGGGGTTTCAAACAATGCCATCAGACTCAGGCTGTTCCTTTTCTCTTTGAGGAGACGCGCCAAACAGTGGATCAACGCATTTCAACAAGGATCTATTGATATTTGGGATGTATTGGCTGAGAGATTTCTGGCAAATTACTTTCCACCTGCCAAGACAGCCAAGCTGAGGAATGACATTTCCTCTTTTGGTCAACTAGAGTCAGAAACTCTGTACGACACATGGGACTGGTTTAAGGATTTACTCCGAAAGTGCCCACACCATGGTCTTCCCACTTGGATGCAAGTTCAAACTTTCTATAGCAGTTTGAACCTAGGAACCAAATAATCTGTAAATGCAGAAACTGGGGTGACACTGAACAGTAAGACACCATAGGTAGCCCAAGAACTCATTGAGCAAATGGCCATGAACAACTACTAGTGGGGCGCTGTTAGAGCTAGACCAGTACACCAACCAGGATTTTACGTTGTTGACGCAGTCACTGCTTTGGCTGCTCAAGTTGAGGCGTTGAGTAAGAAAATTAATGGCATTTCAATTTTTGCTTCTGGTACTACTAACCATATTTTGCAGGTTGTTTCTTAAGATGATAGCCAGGATGCACAGAAATTCCACGGAGTGCATAACTACACAGGACAGCAATGGCAGCAACATCAGAACAACTCCTACAGCCAAAGTTACATTACAGGATGGAGGAACCATCAAAATTTTTCTTGGGTAGGAGCACGACAAAACCAACCTCTAGGTTTTCAACAACAACAACAACCATCTCAGCAACAACAAGCCCCTCTTGCAGAGCTGAAATTAAACTTAGAGGATATCCTCTCTAAGTTTATTTAAGTCAGTGACGTCGACTTCCAGACAGTGGAGACCTCAATGTGCAACACTGAAGCATCACTCCACAACTTAGAGAAGCAAGTGGATCAATTAGCAAAGGTAGTCTCGAAAAGACAGCTGGTGCTTTTCTTGGCAACACAAAGGTTAATCCAAAAGAGCATGTTCAAGCAATCACGCTCTGGAATGGTCAAGAACTTCCTCAGGTACCAAATACTATAAAAAATGCACCGTCAGACACATCTGTGCAAGTACTTACTAAGAAGACCAGTCCGTAAATCGACAAAGAAAATGCGATTCTACCTTCGTAAAAAACCACAACTAAGGTTCCACTTCCAAAGTACAAGCCCAGGATCCCATATCTGGCTTGGTTGAACAAAGAATGCATGGACGTGCAGTTTGGTAATTTTCACGGCATTTTCAAGCAATTGCAAATTAACATACCTTTGTCGAGGCTTTATCGCAGGTGCCCAAGTACGCTCAGTATCTGAAAGAACTATTGCCTAACAAGAGCGAGTTGGAGGAGTTATCCAAAGTTTTGTTAAGCAAAGAATATTCTGCGATCCTACAAAACAAGCTCCAGAAAAGCTACAAGATCTAGGGAGTTTTACTATACCTTGCTCTTTTGGTAGTTTATTGTGTGAGAAAGCCTTAGCTAATTTAGGCGCTAGTATAAATTTGATGCCATATGAGATGTTTAAACAGCTAGGTTTAGGTGAACCTCAGCCCACTAAGATGAGTTTGTAGTTGACAAATAGATTGATAAAATTTCATAGGGGTAGGATTGGTAAAATTTCATAGGGGTAAGATTGAGGATGTATTAGTACGAGTAGACAAGTTCATATTTCCTATTGACTTTGTTATTCTAGAGATGGAATAGTATGTTGATTTTCCTTTGATTTTAGGTCATCCATTTTTAGCCACTACTAGAGCTATTATAGATGTTAGTAATGGTAATCTAGTATTGCGAGTTGGTTAGGAAGAGGTTACTTTTATGATATCAAAGTCTTTATGTCACTCTCTAGGACAGGATGACCATTTCTATTTTATTAGTTCATCTTATTCCTCTCTATCTACTTATTGGCAGGAACTGACATATATAGACCCATTGGAGCGATGTCTGGTACAGGGAAAAATTGCAGACATGGATGATATCCAAGTATCCAAGCAAGCCACACACCTTGAAGCCTCTAATTTTATGACGTACAAACAAACATTTGAGAGGCTAGGTCGGAGTAACGTGCAGAGACTGAAGACCTCAAGCGAGGATCTGTCAATTCTCGAACTTAAGACTTTACCGGATCATTTAGAGCATGCATTTCTGGCACCATATAATAAATTCCCAGTAATAATTTCATCTGTTTTGCAAGATAAGCAAAAGGAGCAATTATTGCTAGTACATCGAGAGCACGGGAGAGCCATGGCATGGAAGATTTCAAACATTAGAGGGATTGACCCATCTTTTTGCATGCATAAAATTCTGATGGAAGATGAGTACAAATCATTCGTGCAACCTCAATGTCGTTTGAACCTGAAGATAAAAGATGCAGTTCGCGTTGAGGTAATAAAACTACTTGATGCAGATCTTATTTATTCGATCTCGGATAGCGTGTGGGCTAGTTTGATACAGGTTTTACTAAACAAAAGGGGAAGACAGTGGTAGCTAATAAGAAGAACAAACTCATTCTGACTCGTACAGTCATTAGGTGGCGTGTGTGCATTGACTACCATCGACTTAAAGATGCCAGTCGCAAGGACCATTTTTCACTGCCATTTGTTGACCAAATGATTGAGATGTTAGTGGGTCATTCAGACTCTGTAACGCGCCAACCACATTTCAGCGACGATAAAAAACGAAGCTGCCACTCAATGACTATTTTCCTGATGAAGAACTGTTCGTAATGGCTGAGGTGAGTACTCAAATCCCATAGTTTGTTGACATTGCAAATTAATTGGAGGCTAACGCTCTTCCTAAAAACTCTCATATCAGTAAAAGAAGAAATTCTTCTCTGATATGAAGTACTATTTCTGGGAAGAACACTTGTTGTTTCGTATTTGTGCAGATCAGGTTATCGAGCGATGCGTTTCCATCGAGGAAGGTTGGTAGATTTTGAATCACTGTTATTTGGGACCAATTAGAGGTCATTACAGTGCCAATCGCACAACACGAAAAATAATAGAGGCAAGTTTTTACTAGGCCCAGTTTATTTAAGGATGCACAAAGGTATGTGACCATTTACGATAATTGTCAACGTTCAGGTAATATCTCCTCTTGCGATGAAATACCTCAGAATTCTGTTGTTGTTTGCAAAGTTTGATGTGTGGAGAATTGACTTTATGGGTCCATTCCTTTCGTCTTATGGTCATAAATATAGTTTGGTTTCTGTAGACTATGTGTCAAAATGGGTTGAGATGTAAGCCTTACCCACAAATGACGCTAGGGTTGTAGTGAAATTTTTAACGTCATTATTTTCTTGGTTTGGCTCACCTCAAGCAATTATTAGTGACAGGGGTTCACACTTTTGTAACAGCCAATTCTTAAAAACACTTAACAAGTATGGTGTTACTTATAGAGTGTCAACTGTGTATCTCCTACAAACTAGTCGTCAGGTAGAGATTACTGATCGAGAACTGAAACACCTTTTAGAAAATTTTGTTGAGTGTCGTAGAAAAGACTAGTCAGTTAAGCTAGAGAATGCTTTGTGGGCATATCATACTGCCTTTAAAATACCCACATGTTTTACACCATGTAGATTACTCTATGGGAAGGCATGCCATCTCCCGATTGAACTTGAGCATAAGGCCTTTTGGGCCATTAGATCGACGAATTTTGATCTATCTCTTACACGTACAAATAGAAAGTTCCAACTAAACGAGCTAGATGAATGGAGGATGGAGGCGTATGAGAACAGTAAACTATAGAAACAACGCTCTAAGCATTACCATGATTCACGTCTCAAACCTGCAATGAACTTTGTCGAGGGTGACTTTGTTCTCTTGCACACCCCTGGTTGAGGCTTTCCTTGGTAAGTTGAAATCCAGGCAGTCTGGTTCGTTCTGGGTGACTTGTGTTTTTCTATATGGAACTGCCGAGGTATCTCATCCTGAAAAAGGTACGATCAAGGTAAATGGTCACCGTTTATAACTGTATCATAGACAGGTTATCTCAGACCTTGATAGGGAAGTTGTCACCCTCGCTCTTCCAAACGTCGATACAATTTAAAGGTATTCGTCAGGCTCAAGAAGTTAGACAAGTGCTTCTTGGGAGGCAACCCAAGGTTTCTTTCGTTATACTTATTTTTTGTGTTTTTGTTTCTGTTTATCTATATTTTTAGGTCAGGGATTACAGTTCGGTGCTTAAAGAGGTACGTTTTCTGACATTTGCACTATAAAGTTATGGCAGCAGTGCCAAATGGTCTACAAAATGGTTTGCCCAAACTATTTCCTAGTCGGTTTGATCCTTCTATTTTGGTGAAACAATAAAACAACTAGGCAAATAGTTTGACCAACCCGTTCCATTAACTGTTTACATAAAAATGTTTTGCACCAAAAATTCTGTTCTTAATTCTAAATAGATAGATAAAAAAATTTAACAGTCTACGAAATGGAAACCGTTTGGGTTGATTTGCCAAAACAGTATTTGAACGTTAAAACGGGTTAGAAAATAGCCTCACCAGATCGTTTCATTACCCGTTCGAGTAGGACAATAGTACGCATATTTTAAAACCGAAATAGTTTGGGAAAAGGTTTGCGCAGAATGTTTTTGAAACCGTTTGAACCTGCGTAGATCATTTTAAAAGACCAAAACACTAGTTCCATTTCATTCCAAAACGTTTCAAAACACTCCCTACTCGGTCCTATTGCCAATCCGACTGTTTCCACTCATTTTTTGGCCAATTTCTTGCTTAAATCAAGGTTTGAAATTCATTTCCCTTTACTTTTATTTTAAGTTTTGGTCTGTGTGGGAACTTGATGTTTTCCTCCCAGTTTGGTTCCATTTGGGTTATTAGTGTTCAATAATGTGTTTCCTCATGATTATGAGCAATTATCTTCATTTATTCTGATTTTTATTGGTGAAATTGTTCTTGGCCAAAATTTCTGGGGTTTTTGCTTGATTTTTGATGTGTCCAGATTGTAAGTGATGTCTTAATTGTGCGCAAGTGTACGCTGTCAAGTAATAAGGGAAGTAAAATACGACCCAGTTTATCGAACCCAAGGGGAATAAATAAGTCAAAACATGTGTGTCGTTATTATTTTTCGGAATGTTCAATCAGTTAAATTTTTGAGATATTTTTAATGAAAACAATTAAATTAAAAGACAATGAATTTTAAAGTGCATAAAGATAAATCAAAACATGTAAATAGAATGCAAAATAATAAATATGGAAGCAAGAAAATAAATTAAGTGCATAATTAAAATTGCAGAATAATAATTGTGCGTAAAAATAAATTACAGAAAAGTAAATAGTGCATAAAAATAAATTGTAAAAAATTAAATAGTGCATAAAAATAAATTGCAGAAAATTAAATAGTGTGTAAAAATAAATGACAGAAAATTAAATAGTGCAGAAAATTAAATTGCAGAATTTAAATTGACAATAATATAAATTAGAAATTTAACAATTTAACATTGATTGTAATGTCCCGTAATATATCCTAATTGAAATCCTGAATCACAAAGGAAAATAGAAAGTCCAAACTTCATAATCCAAGCAAAGGAAAATTTAACAGGAATTTAAATAAAATCTATACTAAATTAAACAGAGTTTTCTCTTAACTGAAAACTAAAACTAATCTAAACTAACAACATTTTTCCTACTCTAAAACTCTGCTATCCTACTCCTACAACTGGTGCCAATTTTTTTCTCCTCACTAATGTCTTTTGTTGCTCTGCTTGATGCTCTTATTTATAGGAGATTTCAGGCGACAAAAGGAGGAAAAAACAAAGCGAATCATGGAATTGCTTTTGGCCGCACTATAACCTGTCGGCACGAGGTCGTGCCTGTGATTTCTTCCAAAAATTGGGGTCGTGCTGGGTTTCCATCTAGGCACGAGGTCGTGCCTGGAGCACGCCTAAACTATTCCTCCCAAGCATGAGGTCGTGCCAAGCTTTTGCTTGGGGCACGACGTCGTGCCTGGGCCTCTGAACTTGGATTTCTCATTTCGTTTCGCCTGATCCATTCTTCTATTCATCAAGAGTTCGTGCTTGGATTTTGGGCTCATATTCTTTCCATTTCGACTTAATTTCTTCTTTTATCGTGTATGCAAATCTGTCCAAAATCATAAACAATATTAATTATCGTATAAAACTAAAACCCAATGAAAATTGACTGATAATTAATAAAGAGATCAATTATTTTGCGTGTAAATCACATTTTAAATCTTAAATGAATTTTTCAATAAAAGCATCTAAAAAATGTGATTTTTAAGGAGAATTTCGAAAATATAAGCGCATAATACGTAAATAAAATATGAGAATTATGCTCATATTATGCGCGCATCAATTTTTCTTATGTTTCTTGTAACCTAGTGGCATTTTGGAGTATAATTATGCTTGAGAATGCTTTAGTTGTATGAGTTTCACTTGATCCTAAAATTTTCATTGCTAAATTATGGATTATAACCATTTATTTGAGATCTTTGTTAACCCCAATGGACTTTGTAGTTAGGATTGCGTGTTTTGACTGAGGAAATTTGTTAATTGCAGTTAATTATATGCCTTTTACATGCTCACACTATGAAAATTTGTGCATTATTAATGTTGTACAATGTTGAGAGATCGGATAGGATCAATATTGGTTATTTTCATTCTGAACGAATTTAGGTTATAATGTGGTGAATGTTTACTTGATTGGGTTTCTTGTTTAGATTGCTAATTTGTCACCATGAACTAACTTGTTGCTCTATTTTTACTATTGTTATTCCTTTTGATTGAGCGTAGAAGTCAGGTGAAGGATATTCATGTCGAAAACAACCCACTAGGAAGCGCACGCATGGCTCAGTCGATTGGCCATGGGCAGCCAATATGTTCATGTTCCTAGATCGATTGGACCACCAAAAGCTTATGGATGTCATAAGGGATAAGCCATTTGAACCCATCTGCTACCCCGACGAGGCGACGCTACAAGAGCTAGGCCTCTATAATGATTACATGTGGTGCATAAGTGTCGGATGGTGGGATCGCCTCTTTATGATTGACACCCTTGCCTATCGGGAGTTGACGCTGGAGTTCTTAGCATCATTCAAAATGGTGAATATCGAGAACCCAATTGAATGCGACACAACTTTTGTTGGATTTTACGTCGGCAATATTGATTATCACTTCCCACTCTATACTTTTGCCATGAAGATGGGCCTTTATGCCCCGGAGCTCATTGATGGGGTCCAATACTTTGACCTGCCTCATTCATTTCCACAGGGATTCAATATAGTAGCTGAATAAAGAGAGCTCACGGGTCGTAATAACTTCGATTCGAGCTGATCAAAGGCCTTTCAGATTCACACTCATTCTCT
The DNA here is from genome assembly GCA_948193385.1 of Breynia disticha f. nivosa. Taxonomy (NCBI): domain Eukaryota; kingdom Viridiplantae; phylum Streptophyta; class Magnoliopsida; order Malpighiales; family Phyllanthaceae; genus Breynia; species Breynia disticha. The sequence goes on from CANYCX012751151.1 coordinate 20,314, forward strand.
TTGATACATGCACAAGGTTATTGCCACCTCCATATACCCACAATAAGAGAGAGCAGGAAACATCAGCACCTTGGATCTTTTGTGCCTTTGCAGCATGGACCGACACTACTAGGTCAACGTGACACATTTGTCAGGTCAATCTGTCATGGATTAGGTGACCTGGCCGAGGATTGCACCCCTCTTCGTGGGACACTATATCGAGCGACTATTGTAGGGCTTGGAGTGCTTTGATAGTCTACCTTTGATGATGGTATCAGCTTCTGCCAGGTAATTAGACATAAAGTGCTCTCTCTCATGAGAATGATAGAGCGACAGAGGACTACGAATGGCTTTGTTTATAGACTACGCGACACTGAGGGTGATGAGGCATCTCTGAAAGTGGAGGAGGACTAGGCAGCTAAGGCTCTGGCACCAGAGGCTCTGCCACCACCGTCTCCTCAAGCTCATCATGCTTAGTTTCAGTGAAAAATATGTATGCCTTAATGGAACACCTAACAACTAAATTTTTGGCCTGTGATGAATTTGTGTAGTTGAGTGCATTATTTTCAATCACATCGTCATAACTAGCAGTGTCCGTGGGAAATAAAATATGACTAGTTGGTTAAATAACTGTACACTTTTGTATTCTTAGTAGTATCCCAACTTTGAGCAAGCCAAACCTTTTTTAGGTCAATTCTAATGTTTATCTTGAATTTTTTTACACTTAATAATACTATTACTATCTCGCAAATATTTGTGGGTAGCTGAATTTGAGTTTAATCCGCTGATGCTTTGAAAATGTACCCTTGTTAGATTGATCCTAAACTCGTTAAGCAATAAAGAAGTCATAATGGAAATCAAAGGTAAAACTCTACTCCTCTGTTTGGTAATTAAGATATACCTTTGTCATGACATTCTTGAGTAACTTGGGACAACCACCAAAAGAGCGTGATCTTCGCATAAAAAGAGAAGAGAAAAAAAATCATTCATGACAGTGGAAATTGAAACTCAAAGATTATTGTGAAGAAAAAGGAGTTTGTAGCAATCGAACAAGTGAAAAAATTGAGATGGAGCATAAAATGTATTCGATAGCAACAATTAAATGAGGAAAGTTTGAAAGCTTTTGTTTAATTATGCCTACTCTAGTTTTGATATTGGTTACACGATGTTTGCACTACAGTCATCGTCTTGTTGATTAGTGAAAGTTGCTTGATAAAACTTTGAAGTTTTCTAAATTTGGTTTGCACACACACACACATACGAGATCATCTTAGAATACATTTGTGTATTTGTTAATTGGTCAACTTATCAGTTTTTGATCTATTGGCCATTAGAACTTATTGCACCTTGAATAACTCTGAGACTGTATAGAAAATTACAATGCTATGTGAACCAAGCTTGTCGTGTATCTTTTGAGTATAATTTTGTGCTATTTTCTTGAGGACAAACAAAGGTTTCAGAGTGGTGAAGTTTAATAAATGTCATTCTGAACATACATTTCATACACGTTTTTATGGCATTTATCAGTTTTTTGGCCAATTGGGCATTACTTCTGCTTAATTTATGTAATTTTCTTGTCTTCAGGTCACTCGTGGAACTTTACGAGCAGTGGAGGGAAAACGGTTAGCAGAATGGGCAACCCAGACCTTTTTCCAAACCGTTTTATTTCCATAAAGTTACATAAGCAATCCGAGAGATCGAATAGGCTAGGAAATGGTTTGCCCCAAACCGTTTCCCAAACCATTTGATTCTAATGGAAGGAACAAAAGTGTTGCAAAAAATCAAATGGTTTAGAGAACGACCTCTCTATGTCATTTCACAAACTGTTTCATTTGAATAGTCGTGTTGGACTCTAGCAAATGACCTGTGAAATAGTTTGCTAGCCCATTTTACTGGCCATTTCCAACTTATTGTGCAGATTTAGGGTTCAGACATAAATAGATTTTTAGAAAGAAATTGAAGAGAGCTTTGAATTAGGGGTCGTTACCGACAACAAGGAGGAGACTTCATCCGAAGAACGCAGAGATTCGAGTCGAGAAACAACCATACGCAGGGATTTCTGATATAGGCAATATGATTATTGACTCTTGTAAGGCATTTCATGGGTTATTTTCCTGTTCTATTGGATTCCTTTTATCTTGATTGTTATCTTAGCCCTAGGATGGACTAATTTTACATGGATATGTAGACGAGATGATTCCTATGATGGATTATGTGTTATGATATTGATAAATTATGTGTTTAATGAGATTTATTGAGATTCAACCATGTCGTTGTTAATTTCTTGACTTTGAGTTAGGTCTTCATTTTGATTAATTGAGAAATTGTCACATGAATTAGGTCTTGAATGGTTGAAAGACGTTGCCTGTGGTTCTAGAGATAAGATTATAGAACTTCTTCGTATTAGTGTAGAACTACCAAAGGAATGTATAGAATGGTAAAGATGGATTAGGGGTTTTAGTTTAAAAGAGATTTTGACTAATCAACCTAATCTTAGTTGTTAATTTAATCGAGAGATACTTTAACAGAGAATAGACATTCCCGCAGTCCAATACTCATTAATGTTCAATAACAATTGAATCATGCACGTATGAATCTTAGGATGAGTCAAGTCTAGGTATCTTCCGTTTCCTATTTGAATTTACCAAAATCTTTTGCGTGATTTTCATCTTTCCTGTCTTGACTAATTTCAGTTATATCCACCCATTTTTATTACAGTTTTAATTACACAAAAGATTATTTTTATTAGGTTAGATAATAAATGAAATTGTCAGCATTAGTACTTTTCTGTCTTTGTGGGATCGACACTCGATGTTTCGATCTTTATACTACTGTTCGATAGGAATTGATTGTGTTTAGTGTATTGGGGAGTGCCCAAAGTTCAATAGACTTTGACTTAATTTTTACTAAATATTGTATTAAATAGAAAGTAGGTGGGGTAGGGTTGTTTTATTCAAATCGGTGTTAAGAAATACTTAGTGAGTTGGTAATGGATACATAATTAATGACACGTGGGAAAAATTTTTATGAGACACACAAGTGTTAGGGGACTTTTACTAAAGAGGGGACTCATTGAGGCAACTGTTCGTGATTGTTTGATACAGTAAAAATAAGTCCGAGCACTTGAATTATTTAGTAAAAATGGTATTAATTTTATATAATTTGCACATTTTGGTTAAATCATTAAGGGTCCTTAAAGCGACTTCTATTAAAATTTTTGTATTACACTCAACATACACTATAAACACTTTATTAATATAGGAGCATCCTTTTTGCTTTCCTTCACTCCCAATCTACCAAGTCTACTGTACTCTCAATAATATTTCTTCTTCCTCTACTTTAGCTACAATATTTCAAAAATCTTCATATGATTTTTATTTACAAACTGGACTGTTAGAGTGTAAAAGACACGATAATTGCTACATTGAATGTTTTTATCATACTAATTTGTATTCCAACAAAATGCATCAAATGAGAAAAATATTAAATGAACTTATCAAAGATAAAATGATTAAATATGCTTTTCATAGTCAAAATCAAGTTTCTGACTTTGTTCACAATGTAAACAAGTATTGGTTGAAATCTTATATATACTTAGCAAGAATGTCAACTTAAATTGTCATTTAAGGGCTAGAGTTGTAGAATTTTTAGACAATACAAGGGAAAACAATAATTTTTGGTGGTATATAATATGAACATAAATTGTATTGATAATTGTGTTGTAAAGAAGTTATATTGCAATTTTACAATAAAAATTGAAAAAATCGTAAAATTTAGGTACAAGTGCTAGTAGTGGTGCACCCACTACTAAAAAATCCTGCCTCCGCCACTACCACGCTCGAAATGAAATACATTAATCTAAGAGCCGAGATGAAATACATTAATGTAAAGTGTTTTTTCACTTCTCAATATTATTGGACCAATCATCATCAGTCTAACCCACCAATTCTTTGTTATTACTGCTTGAATAAAATGTCTTCGTCAAGTGAACCTTTTACATAGCTCAAAATTTGCTCTGCAGCTTGCCAATGAGATTATTGTGGTGAATCTATAAATTTACTCACTAATCCAAATCCATAAACAATATGAGACTTTGTTGCTTGTTGCACACTTATCATGCCTAACTAATGCCCAAGTGAACACGGTCAACAGTTAGTAAATATGAGCAATTTGTGACCCATTAGAGATAACCTATTCTTTACTATTTACTTGACCAAGTTAGTTGAAGAGATAAATAACTAAAATGATTAAGATAAATGTAATGACAAGTAAAAAAATTGAAAGCAAGTTAAAGTAACCTAGAAATTCAAAAAAAAAAAAGAATGCATTGCCCAATTTTCATTCCACTTGTGTTCCTAAAATTTAGATAGATTGTTGTTGAAGGTTTTAGAAAACAAGATTAAATGAATTTACTAGGAAAAAAATGGTTGATTTCCCACTCTACGGTCTTTTGGAACTTATGGTTGGTTAATAACATACATTAATTGAAACTTCAGTCCACTGAATCAATACAAGCAGAAACTAAGTCAATATGAACTATCAATTTCACTAATCAAATTGTCTAATTAAATCTATTAAATAAACAATATAATGACCTCTATCTTCTCAATGTATACTATATCTAGGAAAGACAATCAACGGCTATAAATCTTCTTTCCATCAAAAGAAAGATTCTATCAAATCATTCTAATTGGCTAACATACAAACATGCAAAATAAAAGTGATAGGACTTAAACCCATTCAATGATTTCATAAATGAACAATCAATAGCAACCCATCAATCAATCCTCACACATGCTTCATTTTTGTTGGGCAATTCAAAGACTACTCACTATTCATCTTAAAAACACAATCTAAATAATAAGCAAAAGTAAACATAATCAAAGCATAATGGAAATAAGGAAACAAAATGAAAACAATAAATAAAAATTAAACTTGCATTGATTGGAAAGTATAACTACAAAGTCAATACCCAAAACTCAAAGATAATAATAACATGTAAACCATGAAAGAAAATGCAATCTATTTTCTTAAGTATCTAAAATTAATAAGAAAGGAAGGGAAACTAACGAAAGAATTCAAGGGAAAACATGTAAGAAGTTTTATCTATCTCTTTAAAACCCATTATATTCATAGAACTTATTACATTACTTGAAAAATCCCTAACTTTCTCTGTAACATTCTGAATTTGAGAAATAAAAGTAATATAAAAATTATAATTAAAAAAATGATGAAAAGGGGAATAAATTGGATAAATAAAATGAATTAGAATTGAAAGGTGGTGGAGAGAAGCACGAGATGTGCTGTTCCAATTTTGATCCGTGCCAAAAATTTATTTAAACTGTGCCAAGAAGATTGCCATGAAAAGAAAATGAAGCAGGAGGTGGCTTTGTGCATGTTAGCCGTGCCATGGTGGTTGACAAAATTTGGGTCGTGCCAAAGAGATAAATTGCCATGGAGAAATGAAATGGCACGAGACGTGCTAGATAGTTTGGGGTCGTGTCGAGTTAATTAAAAAGCGGTGCTCATTTATTAATCTTCATTTTAATCACAGAAAATCGTAGAAGCTGAGAGAGAAAATATAGAACCCTAGAAATTGATGTGGGGGTTGATTTTTCATGGGACTTGAAGAATCTTATTCGGAAATAATCTTATGATAGGTAATCTATTGTTTTGCTTGAATACAATTCTAT
>CANYCX012752378.1:0-12397 GCA_948193385.1 Breynia disticha f. nivosa
CCATTACTCATCAATACTAAACTCTATCAGAATTTCCAATAACACAAAAGCCATTCATATCAATTTCATCCAAAGCAACCATTGAATCCACACTAGTCACACCAAACATACTCATATCATGTCACACAAAGTAGCATGTAAGTACGTACTCAATTATACCAATCATTTGCATATCATATCTCAAAAGGTAGCGTGCACTCAAATACTCAAATATACCAAACATACACATCTCATATCACTCAAAGTAGCATGTGATTAAACACTAAAAAATGCACATAAAATCAAAGGTTATAGTAAATCTCAACATTCAATTATTTCATTTCACATAACCATTTTCTCCAAGTCATTCAAACACAACACAATAATTCCAACATACATCGCCATTTATCACCTCACCACAAAAAGTTACAAAACATAATTTATTTTACATTTCAAGAATGACACTTACTCTTTCGCAGTTTCTATCAACCCAGAAAATTAATCACAAAAATAACATCCCAGCAACCATAATTCCACACGAGTCACACACAAAATAACACAATCATGTCATTTCCATACATAACAACTAATGAGACGATTCTAGTCACACCAAAATACACCAATCATATCAAAGTAACATGCAATTAATCACTCTAATATACTTAATCATGCATTATAATCTAGATAGTTGAATAAGTGTAAGAGCACACACACTCACCTCGTAAGTCCGAGCATAGAGCGCCTTCCTGGAAAATGCTCCAATTCCTCTCTGTTTCCAATTCCTAACCATATTTATACACAATTATTTAGCAAAAATAACAAACAATTATGCATTTTTAATTTTCATATTTCATTGTTTTGTCTCCTCTAATGTTTCCCCTTTTACATTTTCTTTTATTCTAAATCAAATACCATTATTGTCTTAACTTTAACTCAATCCAATTCCCAGCCTTTTCTCTAACCATTTTAGTGGAACATAAATAAACTATTTATTTTTCCCATATCATAATCCAGTTGCGACATTCTTATTGATCCTTTCTATCTCTTTTCTTTAAATCTCCTACCATGTTCTTTTTTCGAATTTTACCCCTTTTGAAAATCTATACTTGATTAATCTAGCATCCATCCATTTTAACAAAACTTATTCCTCCTTTCTATATTTTCCCTTCTTAATAAGTATCTTTTTTCCTCTTTCAATTGATAACCCTAGTTTTCCATACTTCTATTCATTCTAATAAAATATGAATAAGACTCAATCTTCATTCAACCTTTTCTCTTATTAATTAAACTTATCCAAGCATTTAATCCAACAAAACAGCATATATTGAAATTCCACTCAAAACAGTCCAAAACCTACCTAAATCAAACTCCCAAATTTAACTCAAGATTTTGATAACTTCGAGATAGAATCAGTTTTTTAGGTCTTCTACAAACTTGTAAAGGACGTGGAAAGCTTTCTCGAACATCCAAGAACATCCTAAACGGACACCTGTAAAAGAATCTATGCGCTCTCAAATTTGCTAAAAAATAACAACATTTGTACGCCCCTAAAATAGAAATTCTTAAGCTTGGATGAGAAAAACTTACCTCAATCCCTTATTGAAGCATATGTGAGTCCCCTAAACCTATAGAAACCAAATTATAGGATTAGAGATAGATTTGATGAGATTTTTCTCTCTCTCTTCTTGACTCAAAAAGAGAGGAAGAGGATAAGAGACGGTGGTGGTGGTGATTTGAAAACAAGAGAGAGGGAGGAACAGTTGGAGAGAGTTTATGAGTTAGAGGAGATGAGGGAGAGGAAAAGTAACATAATGAGTGTGGTTTTGGGTTAGGGTTAGATGGTTATGTATACTAACACACCTTTGTCCGTAAAACTTTGTTTCATCAAATTTTTGTGCTTGTTTATGTATTATTTTTAACAATTTCTTGAGTTTCGCTTGTATAGGAAATCTATTTATTTTGGTCTCCGATAAATTATTTAGTTTCTTAATTCTAATACATCTTGCGCATTACGTGTATATGAACATTTATTTTTTTCAAATTCCTAGTATTTTTTTTGTTTACTAAATTTAACGAGTTTTAGTTGTCATATTTTATGAAAATTCATTATATTTATAAGTATTATTCTTATTATCAATTTATTATTCACTTATATACTTGTCTGTATGTTCAATATTGATTTCATTTTTAAATTATTTTAAAATTTTTGGGTCGTTATATTAAACTTCCTAAAGGTCATATATACACTCTAACAAGTCATATTGACAATTCAAATCGAATGAATGTGGTTGGCATTTAAACGATCTTATGCAATTTTACATAGTCCTTTACTCTTAAATATCAAAACTACATAAGGCATGGACTGAGTCATCTTTATAAGTCAATTCATTCCTTGATATTCCAATGATACTGATCTTTCAAATAAATAATATAACTCATTATTTTATCTGGTTATGGTCATACACTTCTCTGTTTACTGATCAAATGGTCGGTCATATTTTACCTCTCTTCAAGAGTGGATAACCCCTTCACATATCTCATGCTCTCTAACATGAATTAGTGCATACCTAACATACTCATAATTGTCACCCTGTTACAGGCATGTTAAGCATATATTAAAGTATATAGTAATTCATCTAGTGTGTCATAGAGATTTCAGGTCTAAGAACTCCTATGTAAGACTTGCACAATAAGAACCACTAATCACTCAGAACCATGCAATGTTCTGATTTGCGAATCTAATCAAAATACCTTGTCCTAGACATGTATCTGTGACTTCTGATTAACGTCAAATTCCCATGTGTTTTGTAGAATCAAACCCACTAAGTTAGAAAGAGCATGCTAGTCTTAATTCACCTACTAGTACCATAGTAGTGATCGATTAGGGATATTTAAAATACAATCTCTTGATCAAGGTCCTACATACATATGCCTCACATATGTCAGCTTAAGCCTTAAGATCTATATTCAAAAAATTCCATCAATCTTTATGCATAGAGATAATAGAAAGATAGAATGTGTTGCCTCAACATTGGTAATAGCTTACAAACAATGCTTGGGACTAAGGCTTACATAAATACATTCAAACTCATACATTCAAGCTCAATCATTCTAGCTCATTCATTCAAGCTCATTCATCACATCACATATAGACATTCATCAAATAAAACACCTTGACTATAGGAATTATGGCAATGGTGCAATTCCTGCACGCCCTATCAACAACTCACACTCTAGCAATTCTAACATTTAGATATATTCAATATCCACCATAAATATTATAATCATCAAACACTCTATAATTCATATTCTTTAATTATCTTAAATTTAGTGATCATACAATAAAAACTATAAAAGTGAGTCTAGATTACTCACCATGTCAACTGAAGTATTCGGAGTGTGTTTGACTCCAATCCTTACCTTGTTGCCTAGATTGTTGTCCTATATTTAATGAAAATCTTTATAATATACCATAAAACATAATATGACTCAATGTGATATATGCATACATGACAATGTTAAGTGTTATGTACTTTCAAAAAGTATTTTCAATTTGTCTTCTCATACTTTAGAACAAGCTATTCTGGGTAACGACAAGCCCGCATGACTTATGAGCACGACACATATTGGACAACACGACCGTGGCAAGTACCATGACCACCTGGAATTTTCCTATCCAACACATAACATGACATGCCACTATGCTACTTTGCATCTCCAGTGCATTGTCATTATACAACATATTTTTCATTTGTAATATATACCTTTTCACTATCTGTTATTTTTATTACTTTTTCATATGATTATACATATATATTCATAGGCCTTATGCAATATAAGTAATATACATTAGGTTTACTTTTGGTTTCTGCATTTATTTTATTCATTTCAAGTTAACAGGATAGGGATGTGATATTTCCTGTGTATACTCCCTTAGAAGTCAATACAAAATATAGTCGAGAAGAGGGTGAGCTCCTTTCTGATCCTGCTGTTTATCGACAACTAATGAAGATTTGAACTATTTAATTATCACACAACCTAATATTTCTTTCGTCTTCCATGAAATTAGCCAATTTATGCAACAACCTCGTCATATACATCTTAGTGCTGTTCGTCGTATTCTCTGCTATCTTTGAGGGACATCACAAGTCAGGGCATGTTTCTTGGTGACTTTGATTTCCTAGAAGAGTAAGAAGCAAGCTCGTGTTTCAAAATCTTCAACTAAATCTGAATATCGTGTTATGTATGTGATTTGTTCTGAAGTTGTTTGGATCCGTGGTCTTCTCGCTGAGCTTAGTTTTTCTGACGCAACCTACCCCTCTCTATGCTAATAACACCACAGCTTCTCAGATTGCTACGAATCTTGTTTACCATGGCGTGCTAAGCATATTGAAGTGGTGAGAGGCAGCAGGATCTTCTGTTATTTCTCTTCCTCATATTTTCATTTCTCTTCAAATGGCTGATGTTTTCATTAATGCTATGCCAAGAACACGTCATCAATTTCTTGTAGACAAATTGATGCTTCTTCATCCTCCCATGAAAATTAGAGACATTAATGAAAGTTATATAGAAAATTTTAATAAAAGAATTTTAATTTTGTAAAATGAAAAATATTGGAAAACAAATTAATTTTAAAAAATGAAGTGACATTAGGCATATCACCGAGCCTTTTTTATTTGATATTATGTTTGTCGAAACAACTCTCAATGTAAAGGTTCCAAAACTCACATAATATGGGAACAAGCAGCTCTCTCGCTTGTATTACCAGTCATTTATATTTGAAGTTATAATATTTTGTTTCAATAGCATATTCCTCACAAGGACTAATATAAAACTTACTGAGGCACAACCACAAAGTTTGCACCACATCGACTAAAAAGATCTGCGAATCGTCCCAATACTAAAATCCACATTTTATGCATAAAAACCTGGTTAATTTGAAACAAAAATTTGTCAAACTAAAACTTTCTTTGTTTTAAGGAATTGATTTTCTGAAAAAATAATTTTCGATTTTCATTAATAAAAAGTAAATTAAAAAAATTATAATTTAAAAATAAAAAAAAATTATTATTTTTAATATATTTTTAAAAAAAATACTTTCTTATCTTAAATATAAAATTAAATTTTTTTATATTTTTAAATATTTAATAATAAAATACCAAAAAAATGTAAGATTGTAAATTATAAAAAAATATTTTTCAAAGTAAATCAATTTCTGCCAAACAAACAGAACATAAATTTAATTTTTTGTTGATAAACATAAATATCTGTGAAATTCTGTTCTCCCAATATTTTTGCGTATAAACCCTTTTCTTAGTTTCCGCATGTTGTTTTGGTCAGACTGCGTAGCGTAATATATCTTATTGGAGACTAAAAGTTTAATGTTCGACCGCACATGAGATTCCACCATTAATTACAATAAGCGGAATCTATCAAGTATTCGAATTGTTCCAGCTTCACAGTCAGCATATAAACCACAAACACATGCCATCACACTTCTAACAAATGATAATACACCTCCAACATTTTGAACTAAATTCTGCTTACATCTCCAAATAAATTACAAAAACATCAAATTAACAACACAAAATACTCCCAATCAGCACTGAGTAGTTATTAGAAAAGGAGTATTAACTGATGCGTAGCACTAACTGACAAACTTTTTTCAATAACCAGTGCCCAAGAGTCCAATTACTAGCACCTCAACTTTCATCATTCAATAATATATCACAATAAGTGGGAATTCAAGTGAACTTACACTATACTATACAACACACAACATACAAGTTCAAATCATCACCAATCCATCTCCTGCAGGACAGGACATACTGTCAGATTTTTGTCACCCAACCCTGTACAAGCTACCCCCGCTAAATCTTCTTCATATTTGGAGATCCACAAAAATATGCTCCATAAACACTACAAACTATAAAGAGAAAATGTAGAGAAATGCTTCTGTCAGAATACACGATAGCCCAGCCGGAACACTATTGCGACGGCAATGTAGTGATCACGATCATCTGACCCTACAAGTATAATCAGGAACGACTGCAATTTTTCTTTACAGTTTACTTCCTTTTCCACTAGAAAACATGTGGAACCAAAATTCAAGCAGATACCTTCCTTTCATTGGCTGCTGTGACCTGTCATAGCATCCTCATGCAACTTCGTAACTGCTCGGGACCATGTCAGCATTGATGTGACCACTACAACCACTGTCCTGACCAGCCAACGAACGCTGAGAGAGGTCATATAACAGCTTTTTCTGCAAGTCATTTGTAAGTGGAACACTTGCTCGCAAGAGCTCCAAAGGTAATTCCACCTTAATAGCTTCAACTGCACCTGGTAAAGAGGATTGTATAACACTATCATATTTATTCACGCAATACTTTATAAGAAGCCCAAAAAATTCATCAAAGGAAGCCTTCCAAAGGGCCCTGTTATAGTCAGTAGCATTACGAAGATCATTTAATACTTCAGTTGCCCTCTCGATAACAGACAACAAAATAAGCGAAGCTCCATTTCCAGATGATCTCCCCAGGGAGCGAAGTGGAGGCGGTTCAGAGGAGCAAACAACCGCTGCCAGACAAGCACCAAGTGAGCCAAGATCCATGCAGCGAACACACAATGACACGACCCTCGCAAGGTTATTGGTAGTCTCCACTGACCCAATATCAGCAGGAACAGCACCAAACAAAAATCTTAAGTGACGGAAAATAGCCATGCATACAACTCGCATCAAGTCACCACCTGGAAAAAGAAGCTGAAGGTACCTTGCAAGGAGCTTCCGTCCCTTGGGTAGAGATACTAACCTTAAGAAAACAATATCATCCTTTGCGGAAAGTCCAACTGTGTGACCATTCTTGCCAAACGGATCAACCAATTGAAGAGCAGCAGCAAGCCTATCCAGCAAGACCTGCCTCCTACGTCTCAACTGGCTTCCTCCATCATGTGGCTGATTGAATTCTAAAAATCGATCAATATCATCTACATCAAGAAGAACATACGTGCAATCTTCAATTGTAATTCTGGCTGCCAGCATTGGCTCTTGTTCCAGTGGCTTCTCAGAAACTTTCTGCTCAGAACTACCATTAACAGATACAGCTGGATTACTAATTTCATAAAGAGGGCGAGGCCTACGTATTGAAGGAAAGTGAACTCTACCATGAGCATCAGCCTGGAGAGAAGAGGCTTCAGTATTTGCACGAGATTGGGCAGGAAGTTCCTTTACATTTGTCGGACAAAAACGATGACCGAGTTTTGCCCCAGCTGAATTCTTTGCAAGGCTAGCCTGATAATAATAATCATCAGCATATGGGTCATTATTATGAGTAGCTGCAAGCTGCATTTTCAGTATACTCTCAATTTCATCAGCCGTCATATATTTGGACTTGAATCGGGATAGGCCACCACTGGAATGCTGGATATTAGTGTCAGAACCATGTTGAGAATGACGGAGATTTTGCCTTCCTTTTTGAGGTTTTTGCCTTTGCTCTCGTAAATCAGCCAGACCAAACATTTCAAATTTTTTCAACAGCGATGTGGACTGGGAAAGATGTGGACTTAATACTCGAGATTGCATTCCAGCCCAATGGCCCAAAGATGAGTGCACTGGATGATGCAGCCTATGCAGCTGTGACTGCACTTGTGGTACCATCTGTTGGACCATTAACATATTTTGATGAGATAATTGTTGTTGCAGCATATTTTTCAGGCGATTGTGATGATCTCCCACAAATAAATCTGAACGGTTAAGCCATTGATTTTGTGTGTGCCTATTAGCAAACAGACCTGAAGCAGATTGTGACATAGTTCCCCCATTGTGTGCTGACCCATGACGTAAACTAGTCAACTGTAGCTGTGAATTTGAGAAAGGAGTGATGTTTGTTGGCGCTGATTCCATGAGCGATTCACCAGATAAATATTCCACACTGCCATAATTTGGCCAAGAGTGTAAACTTTGTCCTCCAGGGGGAGAATACAAAGTGTAAGAAGACTCCGGTAGAAGAATAGGTTCACTGACATAGTGTTGAAGGGGACGCAGCTGCTGCTGCCGCTGTTCAGGATAAGAAGATGTTCTATATAGAGGGTTTGATTCCATAAAGCGAGAAGAAGAATATTGTTGCTGATCAGGATAAGAAGATGTTCTATACAAAGGGTTTGATTCCATAAAGCGAGATGAAGAATAAGGCTGTGATGACCATCTTTTTCCATCCTGAATGCCATGATCATCAAGGAACCTCTCCTCAAACAAACTAGGCATATCCTCTGCAGCAGTTGAACCTGAAAGAAAAACCCAAACTTCAATTCTCTATTTAGGAAGAAACTAGTCTTATGATTTCTATTTTATGATTAACATCTGCAATGCTCTTGCACAATAAATTTGAGACTTGAAAGAACACAAGATACGAACACAAAAATTTGAACAGAGTCATCACAGCTGCAAACATATGTGAATGATATGTGTTTTAAAATTGATTGAAGATGAAATTTAAAAAAAAAAAGTCAATCACATTACATAAAGAAACTAATTAGTTTGCAAAAAAAAAAAACAAAGAAGCAGGTAATACATTTCAATATGAATCAAATACTTTGACGATAAAAAACCTGTCAAATGCGAGTCATCTAAATTCCATCGTCCTGAACCAGCACTGATGGACATAAAAAAAGTCGATAAAAATAAAGAAATCTCAATTCAAACCAAAAGATCATTATACCAGAACTCTGCACAAAACGATAGCATGGAATTTCTAATAATCTATAGCAGTTGTTACTTAATGAAGTTGGGCTAACAGAATTAAAAAATTTTATGCACAAAGTTTGAACATGGAACATTACATAAAGCAAATTGATCATTCTAAACTCACTTTTGGTTCTCCTATCACCAATTACTCCAGCATTTCCTTGTCCACTAACAGTCTTATTCAACTGCAATAAAATTTGGAATCAAACATTCAGAGTGAGAAACCACGTTAATATAAAGTACGCAAAATTTCTAGATATTATCATAACCATATTGAAAATTTTGGAAAAAGGAAAAAAAAAATACTGCAGCAGCAGCAGCATCAGACATCTAACAGTTTAAACCATCGCACCATAATTTCTTGAACATTTACTGGTATTCAAACGGATATTTACTTTAGGAAACAAAACTACACATTCTGAACACCATAAAACCAGAGATCAAACAAAAAAAATATGAAGACAATCGATCATTATCAATCAAAGCTGTCATTTTGTTTTCAAAGGAAAAAAATGAAATGAAGACGAAAGAATCAATACGTATTGCTGCCACTTGGCAAACACATGACATTCGTCTCTAAGCTTTTACTCCTCTAGGATGAAAAAGAGAACAAAAAGCTGCATCCAAGAACCCAAGGTTGTGAAAAAGATATAATATCTACATCAGCACAAGAAGGCCTAGAATAAGCTCCCAACTCTGACCAGTAAAAATACAAATACAATATATGTACTGTTAACAATAAACATAACTTTTTATTTACAAAGTATAGGGCTCTAGGCACAACAGAGAAAATGGTAACAACCACCTGTGAAAAAGTTTTTAGCACGTTTAGAACTTGAACATATTTGACCGATCAAAACTCTTAGAATTATCACCTGGCTAACTCTTTACAGTATCAAAATCATAGTTTTTTCAGGTAACTCTATTCTTACTCTTTAAGAATATGTGAATCCCCTCATCAAGCACGAAGAAAAGTAATGTTAATACCTAATGTGATTACTAGGATTACAATGTTGAACCAAACAGAAGGCTGTAAAAGGCAGAGTTGAACCAAACAGAAGACTGTAAAAAGCAGACTTTCAGTTACTGTTAACAGCCAATTCATGCTTTAACAATACTTTTAACAGTGATAACTTGTTTGTTTGACTTTTATACTTTTCGAGCTGCAACTAATCTAAATACATTACGAAAGTTCAGTGGACAAATTAGAAGAGTCACGACATATTAGATTAATATCAATTTAAAATGCAGCGCAAATACACATACGACAATAGCATAGTTGTCAGGGGCGATAAGTGCATTGAAGCGCCAAACCATATTTGGGCTTAAGCGCGAAACGCAAAGCACGCGCTTCATGACTTTAAAAGAAAAAATATATAACAAAATCAATAAGCAAACAATATAATTCAGCATAATTAATATAAAATTCATCAAATCAATATCCATAAATAAGACATGAAAGTCAACATAGATAATATGAAAAAATCCAAATCAATATCCAAAAATTATTAAAATAAGAAATAATAAGTACCAAATCTCATGTTTAAAAATTCCACTTTTAGTCTTCCAGTTTTAAAAAAATTATAACTTTAGCTCAATTTGTGCTTTTTCAGCGCTTCAACGCCATGCGCTTCTGAGCTCCAACTTTTGAGGCGCGCGCTTCACAATTATATTGTGCTACTTAGGGACAAAAGTATGAATACATGCTTTCTGAAAATCTCGGCACAATACTCGTAGTCACACATCAATAAATTATAGATCGACTAACCTTTGCAAAAGTACTATTAAGATCATCTACATCAGATAAGGATCTCAAGACCTCGACCTGAAAATTGCAAAACATTAAGGGTTTCAATAACATGTCGCAAAGCAAAACAAGCAAATGATTATGCTGCAGTCAAATAAAAAAGAGATATTCATATGAACAATCTAATCAAAGTTAAAATAGATAACCTGATCAACACCTACCATTACACAAGCAAATAAGAAATTAAAAGTTTCAACTCCTAAATCTAAAATGCAATCAAAATAAAAATACCAGTTATACATAAAGACAAAAACAATAAACAGGAACGGTATAAGATTCATATGCCAAATTCAGTACACTAGACAGTCCTCATTGCAGGCAGAAAGTGAAAACCAACTTCCAAACATCCCCAGAATTAAGGTAGAAAAGAAAATGAACGTAAGCATAATTGATCAACAATTAAGAAAAAAATTTCTAGAGCAATATGCGTATTGCTAACTTTGATATTTAAAGATCCATAGTTTGAAAGTAACCAAAGAGTTAAAGTAACCAAAGGAAAAGAACAAGAAATAAACAAGCAATAAGCAAAACAAACAAAACATTTTTCTCAGAAGCAATTCTCCCACACTTTCAAAATTATTTTGTCAGAACGAGCGATCTTCGTGAAGTTCCCAAACATGAGGAAACAATGATAGAAAAAAACAAAAAACACATAAGCCACGACACACATGTGCATCAGATTCTCCAATTATTCAGAAACTTCCTACATAATAATCCATCCAAACAGTAAAATTGCATAGAAAATGTCAAGGGATGGAATGCAAAGAGAGAATGAGTAAAAAGAACCTCTTGTGCATGGAGAAAATCCTCCTCCAATCCAGCCGCTGACGACCCAGCCTCATCATCTTCCAAACCCCCCAACTCAACATCTTTAACGAGTTCCTTACCGAAAAAGGCATATTGAGAAGCATCAAACAGCGTATCTTCTGTACCATCAAAGAAACCAAGTCAGATTTTCAACCCACTATAAAGAGTCTCCACAGAAGACATCTATAAGTCAGAAAAAAACATAAACTGAAATAAAGTTAGAGATAAAGAAAAATAATAAGAAATATTAGATAGAGAAACTACCAGTGTAATCAACTTCCATTGGTGGAGCCTTTCTAATACCAGCCCCAAAATCTATGCCCTCCATTTTTAATAATACTAAAACTACCTGCTTCACTTACTATTGCTATCGTCGACTATTTAAAATTTAAAAACAGAAGAAAAGACCATCAACTTTTAGGGTTTCCGATGAGATCTCTTCACCAATTTTGGCTTTTGAGAAAGAGAGATAAGGAAACGATAAACATGAAATGGGTATATATGGTCTTTCCGCACCGTGGAGGGGGTTGCTTTACGGAAGCGGAATTAACGTTTTAGTCCTTTGCCACTTATCTGTATACTAATAAGAAAGCTATTGACATTAACAATTAATGCTTGTGACATATCATCTAATTAGACTATTCAACATTAATAACATTAATGTGTCAATTTGGTAGGTTTTTACATTATTTAAATATTAATTTTAAATGTAATCACTAATTATTTAAACATTAATTTTAAATGTAATCACTAATTCCTCTGTTTCGTTATTCCTTTATTTATTTTTTCTAGCTTTTCTCTTTGATAGTTGTTCTTTTCGAAACACACTTTTCTCATTTTATCTATCGTTGTTCTTGCATTAATCCAATCAAAACTCCACTTATTGACTGATTTCTTTTTGCAAATTCATAAACAAAAGAAAGAAATGGTTATTGTTGTTAACAGAGACCATGCTTTGGTACGTTTAGTGTAAATTTTTTTATGAATAAAATTTAGAAGTATAAATTTTATATGAATAAAAAATAAATAATTAGATTATTTTATTATTATGCAAATAAATT
>CANYCX012753527.1:0-21550 GCA_948193385.1 Breynia disticha f. nivosa
TATTTAATAAATAATCTTTGCCTTAAAATCATGTAAGAAATAATATTCTCATCCATCCTGGGCCCAATTACCAAAATTGGCCCAAATTCCTGATCCGGCCCGATAGCCGAATTTTTGACCTAAGGTGAAAAATTGAAAATAGTCTTTTTAGTTTTTCGTCATCCATGTGCGATCTGTCGGACTATTGAATAAAGGAAATGAGTTTAATAACTCATAAATCATAAGCGGTCTCTAGTAAGACACTATGATCATCCTAAATTAAATAGCTGACAAGCGGTGTCAACAACCCTACTACAATTCAAATTCATCCCTTGACCTCCGATATTATGATTAGCATAAGGCATGTCCTAAACGCCCTTACTTAGCGCTAAATTACTTTTTCTTGATCTCTATGACAAAATTGATAAGTTCGAATAAATGACTTAATCATTTCACTCGAGTGTGGTCACACTCTTCCCAATATTGTCTATCAAGCGGCCAATGATATCATCTCTCATAGAGAGAGTCAATCCCTTCACTTCACTCCTGCTCTTACTTATGATTCGTTGCATACCCAATCATACTCATACTTGTCAACCTTTTACGGCCACGTTAGACATATGTCAAACTACACTAAAAATCACAACAAGAAACATAGTGATTTTCAGTCTAAGGATAATATTTGACATTGTAAATAGTGATCACTCTCCAAGTATAATGCTTTACATTATACTTATGCACTTTGTTAGATATCTCAAATATCTATGACCCGTAGAACATGATCATCTACAAAGTACATACTAGTCTTAATTCATTTCTATTCCCATAGAAATAAGTGACTAGGGATATTTAGAATGTTAATCTTAAAAACTTCCAGGTTCTACTATCAAGGTCCTCAACCTTGATAGCTCAAGCGCTTAATTAACATTCTTGGATATTTTATCAAACACATACCATAGGTCAATACATGATATGATAAAATAATGCCTCATAATTTTATTAATCGAATAATAAAAGTTACAAACAATGAATTGGGCTAGGGCTTACACTAACAATCTCCTACTAGTACTAGTCCCAATCAGACATAACCCTAAGACCAAAAGACCTAACGTGACGCTCATGTTTCGAACCTGCCAGTTGCTTGGTTAGGGGATCTGCAACATTGTCTTCACTTGGAACCTTGATCATCTTCACATCTCCTCTATCGACGATCTCTCGAATGAGATGAAACTTCTTAAGTATGTGTTTGGATCGATGGTGATTTCGGGGCTCCTTTGCCTGTGATATAGCCCCATTATTATCACACAAAAGCTACAAGGGATCTAGGATAGATGGGACGACTCCAAGTCCTATAATAAAATTTTTTATCCAAACAGCTTCCTTAGCTGCCTCAGACACTGCTATATACTCAGCTTCTATTGTAGAATCTGCCACTATGCTCTGTTTAGAGCTCCTCCAGCTGACAGCCACTCCATTCAACATGAATATGTATCTTGATTGCGCTTTGGAATTGTCCTTGCTTGTTTGGGTTGCAGCATCGGTGTATCATGTAACACTTAGTTCCTCTTTACCTCCATAGACTAAGAACAAATCGTTATTCCTTCTTAGATACTTAAGTATTGTCTTAACTGCAGACCAGTGAATCTCTCCGGGATCCTGCTGGAATCTATTAGTTATACTTAATACATAAGCAACATCCGGCATAGTACATAGCATAGCATACATAATAGATCTTGTAGTCGACGCATATGAGATTCTATTCATACGTTCTCTCTTCTCTTGAGAATGGACAATCCTTCTTAGAGAGAAAGCTATAAGGGCAACAATCCCTTGTTGGATTGTTCCATACTGAATTGCCTTAGTATCTTATCTATGTACTTTTCTTGACTTAGTTCCAAGAGACGCCGCGATCTATCTCTATGGATCCTTTACCAAGTATAACCTCGGCTTCCCCTAAGACTTTCATTAAGAAACACGTATTCAACCATAGTTTCGCTTGTTGCAATGATAAAACGTCATTTCTAATAAGTAGGATGTCATCGACATACAATAAAGGAACACTACTACGCTCTTACTGAACTTATGATATACACAAGGCTCATTATCATTCTTGGTGAATCCAAACTCCTTAATAGATTAATCAAAATAAATATTTCAACTTTGGGATGCTTGCTTAAGTCCATAAATAGACCTCTTAAGTTTGCATACCCTACTAGGATATTTTGGATCGACAAATCTCTCAGATTGTTTCATGTAAACATCCTAGAGGAGGTTTCCATTCAGGAAAGCCACTTTGACATTCATTTGTCATATCTCATAGTCTAAATATGCAGATATGGAAACCAGTATCCTAATGGATTTAAGCATTGCTACTGGTGAGAAAGTTTCATCATAGTCGATACCATGAAATTGTTTGACACCTTTTGCCACTAGCCTACCTTTGAAGATATCTCTCGCTTTCTCTTTGAAAATCCATTTGCATTTAATTACCTTAACACCTTCCGGAGGATCAATCAAGTCTCAAACTTGATTATCGTACATTGATTGCACCTCAGATTTCATGGCCTCTTGCCATTTTTCCAAACTAGGACTTTCCAAGGCCTCTCGGTAAGAAACAGGTTCATCATGATCAACGATCGTGATATCTTGTTCGTTAGTCACTATGAACCCATACTTATCGGGTTCCTGATGTATCCTACCTGATTTTCTAGATACTTGTGGAGTAGATTAGTGTCATGTTTAGCATCTTAATTGTAGGTTTGGACCTAATATAGATTTGTGACAGTGTGTCAGCCTTAGGCAATTAATAAGAAGTGCCCCGGCACGAAAGTACTAGTCCCATTAGAAATCGAGAGTCATTTTAGGGAAGCTAATTGGATGGATTTCTACGTAGGTACCCTAGTCTTTGAAGAAGCAAAAAGTGGATGTTGGTCCCAAAAAATGAATCACTAACAAGAAGATTATTTAATGGGATATTAATATGTTGTTGAGTCGGAGTTCTTTGTTTAAAGACCTCATAATTGACCTTGATTTTAATTTTTCTTTGTAGAACATGAATTCGAATCTAAATAACTCAAATGTTTCCCCGCACTTAATCCTTATACAGGAGAAATTGAATTGGTTCAATTTTCTTGATTGGTCTCAAAACCTACAGATTATTCTGAGCAAAGAGAACAAGTCAAAAGTTTTTGATGCCGCTCTTCTGACTGAACCGACTAGAAATACCACTGCCATCGTTAGAGAATCTTTTGAAATAAATAAGTATGATTCGAACAACTTCACTTGTTTGATGTCGGCTACAATGATTCCCGAGCTAAAAAAGCAGTTCATGCATCAAGTGGAGTGCTACATCATGAACAATCTCAAAGAAATGTTCCAAGAGAAAGCCCATCATGAGAGGTACTTGAAGGTGAAGGCATTGACATGATGTAAGATGTCTTCTAAAGGACAAGTTAGTCCTCATGTTCTCAAGATGAAAGAGTATTTGGATACTCTTGAGAGGCTTGGAGCAGGCTTAAAAAGGAGCAAGCCATTGACTTAGTCCTTGGGTCTCTACTATCTAGCTATGACCAAGTTGTGTTTAACTATTACATGCAAGTGGTGGATAAGATTGTGACTGAGTTGCACAGTATCCTTAAGACTGCTGAACAGGGTTGTAAGAAGCCATTGCCTACGTTACTGGTTCAAAAGGACGTCAAGAAGGATGCCAAGAAGGTCAAAGACAAGGAAAAATGTCACTAAAGCCAAAGACATCAAGTTTAAGCCCAAGGTCGTTCCTAAACCTCATCCCTTGGACTCATGTCACCATTGCTTTGAGAAGAGCCATTGAAAGAGACACTGTCCAAAGTTATTGGAAGAAAAGAAGAAATGTACTGATGGATCATCTACTTCATGTATTTACGTTATAAAAATAAATCTCTCCATTTCTACATGATCACTATTGGATACCGGATGTGGTTCTCACATTTATTGCAATGTGCAGGGGCTAAGAAATAGAAGGATTCTTTTTAAAGGCGAGGTTGATCTCCGAGTTAAAAATAGAGCTAGAGTTGCTACCATAGAGATAGGAGGCTTTGTTTTATATTTGCCTATGGGCTTAGAAATAAAACTTTTGAATTGTTTTTATGTACCTGCAATGAGCATGAATATTATTTCAGTTTCAGACTTGGATATTGATGAATTTTCTTTCATTATTGGTAATAATGTTATGAATATACTTCATGGAGATGTTTATATATACATATATATATATGAAATGATAATTGAATGCTTGACACATTTACAATTGGATTTTGACACAGCTTATACACAATTAAAAAAATATTTCAATTTAACATTAGTACCAAATATTATTGAAGGAAAAAGTTTAATGTCAGACTTTTATATATATATATATATATATATATATATATGTCTGGGGTGTAGAGAGAGAATGCGAAGGAGTGATAACTTACCCACCTGTTTTTATTTGATAACTCGAAAGCTCCTATCTGTCTATCTAATCCTAAACCAAAAATTGCACATTATTATGAGTTGCAAATTTAATGAGTAATCATTCATATTTAATAACTCATAATTCATATTATCAGTATACTTACAGAACAATCAAAACATCAATCATGATAATCATTCATAATCAATCAAATAATATTTATCTTCTCATTCTCCTTTCCTACACATTCTCCAGATTTATCAATCTTTATCTCAGCTAAACCATATACAAATCAAATTTAACAATCATAATCAATATAGATTCAATCTCATACCTATCTAATTATATCTTGTGTACCTTTTTTATATCAATCATATCTATACACTCATTCATTTTCCATATATATATATATATATATATATATATATATATATATATATATATATTAGATTCCTAATGCACAATTTCCTTCCATTCTTCGTTTCTTGTGGTTGCTATTGATTTTTGGCCTACTCTGATTAATCCTCCAAGATTGATATAAATGAAAATCTATATAAACTAAGTGTTTAAGAGTGTTGGTTGGGTTTCTTGTTGTTCTTTGGTTTCTTCTTTCCTATTTCTCGTGTTTTTCTCAGAAGAAGGAAGATGTTCCTGCCATTTTTAACCAAAAATGGCCATATCCTACTTCTTTTTAACAAGTTTACGAGAAACTGACAGCATGACACAACCGTGTTGATTTTGACCTAGCCCGTGTTGATCCATATGATCACTATGGTAATCAGCCCGATCATCATGCTTATCATTTTCCAAAAAAACGACCC
The DNA here is from genome assembly GCA_948193385.1 of Breynia disticha f. nivosa. Taxonomy (NCBI): domain Eukaryota; kingdom Viridiplantae; phylum Streptophyta; class Magnoliopsida; order Malpighiales; family Phyllanthaceae; genus Breynia; species Breynia disticha. The sequence continues at coordinate 5,233 of CANYCX012753527.1, forward strand.
CCATATGAACTAATACGATCGCGCTCAATTGTTTTTCAAGAGTCGGCCATCGTGTCAAACACGCCCACCGTGTTAACAACTTGAACTTACCTGTTCATTTTTAAAAATTGTTTCATATACATATTCACATATATTATTAATACAACATATTTTAAACTCTATATATTTAATTTATTCTTAATTTCTATATTTATTTCACTAATTATAGATTATTAGGTTAGGGATGTTATAATAAGAAGCCCACAGCTCAACCAGGACGTCCCCCAAAAATAATGAAAAAGTTGATCGAGAACGACCAGGTACGTAATCCTATAACATTGTCTCAAGGGCATCGCGACTAAGGAATAGTAGGGAGTGAACCAATGGGAGGGTCTCCTTGGAAAGGCTTCCACTATTATTGCTAGTGATGAACTTGCACACTAAGTGCCATAGAAAAGTGAAGTGTTGTTTTTGCAGATCCTTATAATTCTTTATTGTAATCACCACCAAGGAACATAAACAAGAAGACATTGAGTTAATGTTAAAATAAGAAAACAAAGAGAGATGGTTAGCAGTTGCTTACTGAGGCAAAGGAACCTGCAAAGTATAACTAGTCTATGATAGCATCCAATTCGAGTTTTTCACTGCCCTCGAGAGCAATAATCAAACATTAAACCTTACATCCTTAGATAGGGAGTCTTGTGATGGCCACCACATCATGTAATGTAAGAGACATAGGCACATAAGGAAACAAAAATGCATTGCAACCATGGCTCTAGAATTTCAAAATATCGACTACCATCCATGAGCAGGCCATATCCACGTGAGTGATGAGTTCAGTGAAGTCAGTTAAGCATAAATCCTCCTAGAGTTTTCGAAATGGGGCGAGAGGATCTCTACTCATGTGCCACATGGTTAATAATTGGAATCCAACCCCTTGATTCGCTCAAGGCAGCAAAGTTATTGAGAGTAGGGGAAAAACTGCATTCTTTCCCAACAGAAATGAATGAGCTAAAGGTTTACTAGCCATAGTGGGTGTTATTTATCCTAAAAATAACCCAAATTAGTAATTGATCATAATTCAACGACAACAAGTATAAACTACCTAGTTATGAGGCATGACTTAATCCGAAGCAAGAAGAGGGACTTCCATAGGGTCTGAGCTAGAACCAGTATAGAAAACCAAACAAGTATAGCTTTCTACAAAAAATTTGGCAGAGTTTCCATTGCAATATAGACAAAGCAAACCTGCAAAGAAGCCCTCGCGCAGGTTTTGTGAGTGCGAGGAATGGGCATTGTTGACGAATGAGCTGCATCACGATGGAGTTTTTTGGTGGAGTTCTTGCGTCGATAGAGAATGAGACGGTGATGGTTGTTGAGAGAAGGGTTCGGGTGTGGTGATGTACGAGCAGGTTTGGAGCGTGTTTCAGGTGAGGTGTTTTTTGAAATGGTCCAAGTGGTTGTCGAGGGGGGTAATTGTTTTAATTTCCTACTCCTCAAGATGGTTCCATTCGGAAAGCCGGTTACTGGTGACACTCGTATAAACGCGTAACAGGTCCACCCAGTTTTCATTAGTGGGAAGTTTCAAAAACTAATAAGGTAATCAAGCTTTTTAAATTGAATACTCATGATTTGGTAAAAGGAAGACATCATACAAGTTTAAACACTTAAACTCTTTGGTTTGGGGGGGGCTGAACTTGGTAGGGCGGACCACGGTTCGATCCCCCGCAACGTCGATTGGAAGGGAAATGAACCTTAACCCTCAACTCCTTCCCGAACCGGATTAGTCTCGGCCCAGTGGGTCGAGGATACCGAGGCTTGACCAAAAAAAAAAACTCTTTAGTTTGGGGGACAATTGTCTATACCCAAATTGGTCGAAAAGCATGTGGTGACTCAAAGCCTCATAGCTCATTCCATCTAAAAGGCAACAGTTATTTGAAGAAATTCAAATGGCAAAAAATTGAAAATAAAATTATGGGAAGCTTAATTGGACACAATGAGAAAGAAAATCAATTTGCAAACAAGGAAATAAACTTACAAAAAATAAGAGATTCTTTATAAAGATGTAGTCTCTCAGTGAAGAACAAAAACTCTACGGGATCATGTTTTTGTTTTAGCTACATGACTAACTTTATTTTCTTGTTTCTAATTATAATTATTGTTTTGATGATTTTGATACCACTGAGTCAAAGATCCTTAGAGAAAAAATCGTTCTATTTTTTCATTCACAATTGTTTGATTAGATGTCAAATTCAAATGTTGTGATGGAGTTATTTTCAAAATTGATAAGTCTTTTGCTATTCAAATTTGCATCTGTAATTACTTATGAGGCTTCCTTCGAACTTAAACTTAAGTAGCCACCTCTCACCTCATTTGATTGATATCTGCATACATGTTTGGTATTCAATTCCAGCAGCCACCCACTGACATTACATTACATTATATTACATTACATTACATATATAAATAGATAGATGTTGGGTGGTATCTGTTGGGTTAACTACTCAAATTCTAGTTTGAGTGAGAGTAAGAGTTTGAGTAAGAGTGAGACTCAATATCCCACATTGATTAAAAATCAAAGTGTAAAGGGGTTCTCCCCTTATAAATAGGCTTTAGGCCTTAGTAGTAGTGTATCACAAAAACCAAGTCTAATTCATTAAAGAGTTGTAATTGGGCTTTGGTCTTTTGTGAGAGTGAGAGGGTTTTTACTAGTTTTGTCCGTTCAAAAACTGTAACATTGTGCGGGTTTTTTCCACAATTTTTGTCCGTTCCAAAAATTGTATTTTTTATTGAGTGGAGATCGTGGAGTAGGTTTATTGTTGAGAAACCGAACCACGTTAAAAATTCTTGTGTTCTTTATTTCTCTATTATTATTATTATTATTCCTGTGGGTGTTCTTATTTGGTTTGGGTCCTAACAGAATCTGATCTTATGCAAACTGAAACCACCTAAACCCAGTTACTGTTCTGAAGTGAAAAATCATGGAACCTGAAAGAGACTTCCCCTGCCGTGTCGCGCTGAAGCTTTTGATCCATCTCAAACGCGTGACCGGAAATGTCAGCAGGCAAAGGCATTATTTGCCTTTCATTAGGCTGCTGCGAAAGTTGAACTTCAGGCTGTAATGGCAAAGATACGGGAGCCGGAACTGGAGGAAGGCTAGTCCTGAGATTGGTGTTGACAGGAGGAGCTGAAGTTTGGTTGCATAAGAAAACATGGAGCAGAATAGGCGTTTTGGCATGCCTATGCAGGGATAGTTTCTGGCTGAGCGAAACTGTGTCATAGCATCGAATTGCACCTGTTGAGGATACCATCCATGGAAGTACTTTCTCGTTTGATACTCTGGAAACAACTAGCAACCTTGATAAACTTGTCGCTTCTTCGTATAAATCACTGAGTCCCGACCTTGTTGATGGTGCATTTTCGTCATCGTCAATGACAGATTGAATGTATATGAATCCCTGCCAATGTTAATGAAAGATGAAGTTAAAAACCAACAAAGAATGTTTCATTTCGCATTGGAAATATAGTTAAGACTGAGCATGAGTACCTCTTCAGTGCGGCTTATAGCAAAGCCAAGCTTTGAATCGCCTTCTTTGAGCTTAATCTCGATTGGAATTTCTCCACATAGTGGAGAAAACCATAGACGAACTGCTCTCACAACACCAATATCGACACCATGGTAATCCTCAAAACCATACAAGCTTGCATTTGCAAGATTTGACAAATCAGACAAAGATCCTGCATTTACAGTTGAAGAAGCTGTCTCACCAGAAATCTGTTCCAGAACAGAATGATCATAAACATTTCAAACTGAAATCAATCACGATTGAAAAATGATGTCTGAGATGAGATAAATATGCCAATAAGATTTTTCACCTTGGTAAGTAGAGATTCAGTCTGAATGTTCATAAAAACAATAGGAACTCCAGAGGCCTGAGATGCATTTAGCCAAGCATTTGCTCTAGCAAGTGTCTTCCAAGTCATTGTATCTAGACGCGATGCGGTCAGAAGCTTTCGGAAGGAGAAGGATGGAAAGGAAACAGCTTGAATTAGGAACAGACAGAGCTTCCTGCATTCTCCTTCCCCAAGGATACGAGACATATCCATCCTGAAGCTTAGCCCTGTGAAGCGCATGAACAATTCTAGAGCTCCGTGATGCTGCAAAGTACAGCAAACAATTGCATATTATCACAAGATCACCAGAAACCATTTAAAACAGAAATGTTAATATCCAACATACATGGAAAAATATTTCCAGATTAAAAATTCAAACTACAATCAAGCGTGAGATGTTGCAATTTGAAGTTGAGAAAGTCATGAATCAGTGATGGATTGCGTTCATACGAAGAACACAAAGATGTGATCAAATGGGAAAAAGAAGCCTCCATTGACTTTTCTAAACTGCATTTACACCCAAAATGATTCCAGAAAAATCAACAGAGTAATCATCCGTAGGAAATTCACCAATAAATTATTGAATTCTCTGTAAATTTCACTATCAAAACACATCAACTTGTAGCAACCATTTACTTTTCTAGTTGTAAACGTGCCCTATCAAAACTCAACCTTTACTACTTCAGATCATACTAAAAGCAGAGCAGTAAAAATCCTACCTTGTAATTGGAAACAATCAGCTTCAGACCGATCCAAGAACCCTACAGCATAATTAGGATCCTTAATAGACCTCAGAATATACTGTTTTCTAAAACCGGATTCAGGAACAATACATGCGTGCAACTCCACAAACTCATCTCTCCCACGTCGAACTCTTACAACAATCGAAGTCTCTTTATTCCTAAACATCCCATGAAGTATTTTCTGAACCCCACTTTTTCCATTCTTGAACGGAGCTTTATAATTCAACGTTGATCCAGATGAAGACCCTCGTCCACCTATTATCATTTCCTCTACTATATCTCCAGTTTGGAGCATATCTCCGGTCCACTCATCGGCTTTTGACGTCCCTTTGAGGCATTCTATGGATAGAACTATTGGAGACTTCGTGTTGTCAGGTGAGGAAGTTTTGTCCATGGTCATTTTTAAACGGTGCCGTTTGTTAAGGGAGCATTATGGGAGAGAAAGAGAGGGAGTTTTGGAATATTGTGTGATTGATTGAGTGGTTTAAGGAGATGGATATTGGAGAGAGATAGAGAGGGAGAGAATTAAGGGAGAGTTGAATGGAGAAGGAAATAAACAAGAGAGACTTTGAAGAGGTTTTTTTTTTCGTCTGAATTAGATTAATCTCTGTTCGAGCCAGACAGACTATAAAAACGACAAAGTTCTCTTAACCAAGTATTAACGCAGCTGTACTTGAACTCGAGATCTTTAGTTAAGTTAGAACAATTCGTGCCAGTTGATCTACGCGTTCAGTAGTAAAACTTTTAAGGTTTTAATTTGTCAATATGGTAACTAAATAAGTGTAAATAATTAAAGCGAATATCATATAAGTTCCCAAGTGATTTGATGTCTTACTCGATAAAAGTTCGTTCGTAAATTAGTTCGATATTAAACGAGCAGAGTTTAACTAAAAACATAAAAGACAGTTTTTTCATTAATATTCAAATTCAGTGGTGTAATTTATTTTTATTGTTACAGGAAACGATAGAAACAAATTCAGTAATAAAAAAGATAGTTACCCCTATAGCGTAGATCAATTGGCGTGCGATTCTTCTAGCTTACCCAGTTATTATTCGAATCTTAGATACACAACTGCATTAAAATTTGGTTGGTACGTAACTCCCATAATTAATAGGTAGAAGAGATATTCAAAAGGTCAAACATGAAGGGTGGGTTGGTCAACAACTTACTGGATTAGAATGTTCTAATAATGCACAAAGTTTGACTATATTTGTTTATTGAATTTCCCATGGCCCCACTATTTACATTATTTTTATCTATTTTGTGTCGATTTTTTAAAAAATCTATTTAAAATTTACTTTTTTCTTTCAACTAATTTATTCATTTTAAATTAATAAGTCAATTTTTATATATATTTTGTAGTATATAAATATTTTTTTAATTTTATGTATATTATTTTTATTTAAAAATTATTAGTAGTTTTTATCAAATTAATAGTATTTTTATATTTTTAATATAAAATTATACATTTAAATAATTGTTATATAATTAAAATAATTTATTAAATATATAATATTATAAAACTACATGATAATTATAACTTATTATTATTTTTAATATTAATTTTTTAATCCTACGATTATCTAAAATAATTCATCAATTTAAAATTAGAGAGTATAACAACTTTAATATTAATATTAACAATAATTTTCCATATGTTTCTACAAAAATGTTAACAATGAGAGATGACACTGGGACAAAGACCTCCGGGGACATGTTTCCGTCTCCGAATTTCAAACTCACTCTCATTACCGACTTCATCCCCATCGAGATGGTATTTGTGATACCATCCCGTCCCCGTTGGGTATCGGAATCCTCATCTCCATCTCGCTCGGTATCTCCAATGGGGACGATTATTCTCCTTCGGAAACTTAATGGAAACGGAAAAATGAATTTTCCGTAAGGATGGAGAGAATATCATCTCCATCTCGTTCTCGAATTTTTAAATAGGAAAATTTCTTTCCTCGTCTTGTTACTCGGTCAAATTAGGTATTCTCCGATCAAAACGAGAATGGGAATCGATTTTCAACTCTATGGCTCTCAATTTCCCTAATGGCAATTAACATGTGTTTAAAAGTCGGTGGACACGTAGTTGGACAATGAAGTCCGATAATAAAATATTTTCTATGCATTATTTTTTTTGTCCTTATTGAGAAATTTCAATTTTTTTCCACCAATCTTATCGTTGAAAAAGACTCCAATGCTAAATAATTGAAATGATTTATGTATGACTTTCGAAACCATTATTTCAAAACATTATCAAATTTCAGACAATCACGCTCCCAAGTAAATGGGGCAGTTTTGACGATTCAGATTGGTAAATCGTAATCGTATCAATATTTTTTTTTAATCAAATATCATTATTTATGATATAAATATTACAAAAACTAAATTCATGTCATTCTATCGTGTCTGATCACATACTGTGTTATCAGGTAAAAAATTGTCGACCTTATATACGAAGTCATATTTATGTTTAGTTTCCAGTTCGATCTCAACTTTATGGCCTTTGAAAGTAGTCCTATAGAGTTTTTATTTCCGACCAAGAAGAGTTCAAGGGATAAGTGGTCCAAGCAAATATATCAATTAAGAACTCAAGTTGTGTTCATTCATCCACATGAGATAAGATGTTATATTCATAGGAGGGTGGAAACAGACTAATGCTTCAAGTTTGGAACCAGTAATAAATTAGATAAATAATGGAGGAGAAGTTATAGTCATATGAGGTCATCCTAATATACAAGATTCAGAAAATTTTCGAGCTTAGAATATACGAGTTAAAAGTTGTATAACTAAAACACGATAAGAAAACGGTACTACAAAGTGCACGATAAAAAGATGAGACTATAAGAGCAGTCACGATAAGAGAAACGTTCAATTGATCTAAGTCTTGCCGAAATGTCCTGAAGAACTAGTTGAGTTGCAACATGTTAATTAACACTCCTAAATAGAGGTGGGCGAGAAAAATAAGAACCGAAATCGGATTGTACAGTACACGGTTTCAATTCCAGTTCCGATTTCTGAACCAGCATTTTGGGCTGATTTGGGTTAGTTATGGTTCAACGATATAAGTTCAGTTTTTTCACTAAAAATAAGAATTGACAATTCAGCATCAATGGTTCACGGTTCATTGTTACTAATATGTCGTTCGTTGTAGAATAAACTGGAAGTTTTATGATTTTTCCACAGATGTCGTTCGTTGCCCAGCTCCGTCATACGACACTGTTGTTGTCCACTTTCGTTTCACAATTTGCATGGTTGTGCTTCATAAAATTTGAAGACTGCACTGGTCAACAACTTACACTCAGACGTTGGATGTAATAATGGACAAAGTTTGACTAAAATTTTTGTTTAAAAATTTATTTTTATTTTATTAAATTAATAATATTTTTATTTTATTAATATAGATTTATTCATTTAAATATTTATTACCTCATTAACATTATCAAACGCTCTCACGTAAATGGGTGATTTTTATGTGAAAACAAAACGATGATAACAAGGTGACAATAGATGAAAATTACGTAATATTTGTTTTTTATAGTTACGTAATTTTTGTAACAATGAAAATAAATTACGTTGATTGGTTGTAATCGCGTCAGTAATTTTTCCATCAAATATCAACATAAATATTACAAAATTGAATTAATATAATTCTTGTCGTGTATATTTGTATGCTTATTAGTCGTATTATCGTTCGTGCCAGAAATTGTCAGCCGAAAATAATATTTGTGTTTAGTTTCCAATTCCAAGCAAATATATCAATTGTGAACTCAAGTTGTGTTCATTCATCCACATTAGATAAGATGTTATATTGACATGTTTAATGAGAATACTATCTGTCCACAATAACAGGAGAGTGGAAAAAGACTAATGCTTCAACTTTAGAACTAATAATAAATTAGCTAAATAATGGAGCAGAAGTTGTAGTTATGAGTTCATATTAATATACAATGACGGATTCACATTTTTTTTTAAAGAGAGACACGACATGAAGATGATATTACAAAAAAATGCACGGTAAAAAATTATAGTAGGCACGACAAAGAGGCAAACATCCCTTCTCCTTAAGATGTAGAGTGGTTAATTACCTATTATTGCCATCTCTTCTTTGGAACTTCATCTTTAGGCATAGCCTCACTCGGCCTTTTAGTTCTGTTGAATTCTCCTTTCATCGACAACTGTTTTGGCCTCAGCGAAGAATTTCCGATGAACTTCTGATTTGTTGATATTTCTTTAAGAGGGTTACCAGATCTTGACTTGATAAGATGATCGGTCGATGGAGAATTGGTGAGGCGTTCAGTTGATCTAGTCTTGCTGAAACGATCACTTGATCCTGAAGAACTAGAGGCCTTAATTGGCAGAACTTTCTGCTTTGTTGAACCCAGGTCACTGCTTCTGTCATGCTGCTGAAGCTTAACAGTGGAAGTCGGAGTTTCCCGAATTTCAACAGGCAGAGATCGACTTGGCTGCCGAATTTCCAGGAGAGCAGTAGAGTTCTGATTTACAGCGCGCTTATGTTGCTTTACAGGAGACGAATCTGAATCAGACGAGGAAGTACTATTAGGCGTATCTTGCACAGGAGTCGTCTGGACGTTAACTGCAGCAACATGCTGACGATTTGCAGGGGAGGAGTCTGAATCAGAAGATGATGGGCTAGTAGTGCTATCCATATCATATACAATGTTATTCATCAGGGCCGGAATTTGGCGAGTTTCAGAAATTGGCTGAGAGAAAGACGGTCTTCGTAGCCTAGTAAGATGCACAACCTGTAATATGTATGCAAAAAAATTGAAACATGAATGACAAAAACAAACAACAAAAATATATGCTGATCATTATGATATACATTTGAAGTTAAAGCAACTCAGCCAAGATGCACACTCTCTTTTAAGCCATAAATGTTCACTAAGTGCACAGAACAACCACACAACAACTGAAGTACTCACCCTTTGTTCTAATACTGCCATGTCCTTCTTAAGCTTTGTTATCGCAAAGTTCTTTCTACGGACAACCTCTTCCAACTCGGTGATTCTCTGTGATAAGAAGAAAATTCATATTTCTGTTGGACAATGGAGAGATTGCTAAAACTATATATTGGAAATTGGAACAGTACCTTTGAACCTGTAATATTAGTTGATTGGAGCATAGTAGTGAGCTCCTTTATGGTGGCATCCTTTTGATCGCACTCCCTTTTTAGATTGAGGATGTCTTGGTCTATTGAAAAGGAGTTTGTCTGCAATAGGCGTTCCATTCTTCAGTACTTTTAATGGAGAAGAGAATATGAATCATGCAGAAGAGAAGTTGAATGATGGAAACTCATACCCGCACTCACATTTTCACGATTCATCAAGCTTGTTTTATACATAAACTTGGTAACTACTCCGGCAAAACAGAAACATGGTAAAGAAAAAACATGGAAATAGGAGCAGCAATCTCCACTAACAAAACCGCTAACATAACCACTAGCACCGCTAACATAACCACCAGCACCACTAACAAATAGAGTTGCAACATTTTAGTTAACACTCCTAATAGAGGTGGGGCGGTTCACTGTTCAATAAAAGCAGGAACCGAACCGTATAGTACACTGTTTTTGGTTTCAATTCCGATTTTTAAACCGGCAGTTTGGGTTGATTTGGGTTGACTCTGGTTTGATGGTTTAGGCTTGTCTTTTTTATTAAAAATGAATTGAACCGCCAATTTAAAATCGGTGATTCACAGTTCATTGTTCGCCAGAACAGAACCAAACTATGAACTAGCCAGTTCAAATGACTTGGTTCCGGAACCAGCTATTCTGGATCCGGCAGTCCAGTTATGTCGGTTCCGTTTCATTTTTTCACCTCTGCTCCTAAACATTAGCAGCACAAGATCTTACCAGTTTCACAAATATGGGTTTGCATAATTGAAATTGCTAATCGGGTAATGAAAAATAGTAATTTCTGAGCAAGTGCAGAAACAAACTCCGAAACGCATCATGTATGAAACTCTTATGCTAGTTGTAAGGCTTTTCAAACTTTCAATCACCTGTATCTCTGCTGCCGATGTAACACTTGAAGCCCAATCTGACAAATCTGACATTCGACGCTCTTCGTGTTCTACTATCTCATTCAGCAAAGGAATCTTGTACTGCAACATTTCATCTCCTTTCGAAAGTTTTACAACCGAATTTCTCTGGTACAAAAGTTTAATAGATTGTGCATAGGTTCAATGTTTTGGAACTGCAACTAATGAATTTCAAAAGGTCCAAATCCACACTGATAAATTTTGAAGAAAATCAAAATTAGGGAAGATCCTCACCATCAGACTACCAAAGAGATCATGATGTTGATCACAGTGCCAACAACCACAGTCTACAAATTTAATCTTATGAGAGCCAAACGCATCATTAGATAGCGAATCGATATTCTTGGTGTTCTTGCTTGCTGCCTGATTGTTGAAGTAACTCACTTGCTCACACAGATCGTCAAGCTTCTGCTGCATACTATATAGCACCTGATCCTGAAAACATCATACACCAAAAGAAGTAATGATCTGCTACATGTAATTCATGTCATTTTTGCAAATCATTCGAATACAGAGTTCACAAACATAATCAAATCAAAAAGAAACATTTCATGAAAACAAACCACCACAAAAAACCAAAATCCAAACTTTCACAAAACCCACAAAAAAAGTTTTTTTTTTCACAAACCCGCAATTCCACAGACTTCTTAAGCTGAGAAATAACAAAATTCTTTTTACTCTCAGCAATAGCAACACCAATCACAGCAACTATCAAGAACCTCTGAGCCGGAGTAAACAGCTCCCAGGCCACTTTCTCTGCTCGGTTCAAGCCACCTTTTATTGCTCGAGCCGAGCTGGATTCTTCTGCATTTACAAGCCTCCCTTGGAGGGATATCCAAGCCAGTTTTTTAACTGAGAGGAGAGGTCGGCCCGGCGTGAAGCTGCTAGAGAGGCGGCGCGGAGTGGGAGCTGGAGACAGGGTGGAAAGAGTTAGTGGCGGGAAAAATGTGGGTTGAGCAGAGCCGAAGCCCAGCAGAGAAGTGTCGGCTTCGGACATTGGGGAGATGAAGAGAGGAACGTTATTAGAGAAGTTCGTTTGTTCTGGGAATTTTTGACTAATTTTGTGAGTTTGAGAGAGAGAAAGAGAGATTTAAACATAGAAATTTGAGAGGGAAAGCATGATGAGGAAGAGAGTGTAACGATACGCTACCGTTTTGGAGTTTGACTTGACAAGTCATTTCTTTTTCCACTTCAACTTTTTTTTTTTTGGAATAAAAAGAAGCTTTTTGAATAAGGTTTTGGCATGTGAATGTTGAAATATTTATCATTTAATCTTGCCAAAATTAAAAGTTCAGTTTTTATTATTTCGTATTTTAATAAATGATTTATAATAAAATAATTTTTTATTTTTTCTCGAATTAATTTTTATATTAATAAACTATTCCATAAGCTGTTATAGAAATTCATGTTGTTATTGTTTGTTACCATGATAATTTTTTTTATGACAATTACCATTGACGTCTTTTGTTGTTTTTATTTGTTTCAACTAGAGAGTAAATCGGTTTTGAATCGGCTAACCATGAACCATGAAATTGGAATCAGAATTGTATCTACCCGGTTTGACACAGTTTGATTTCGGTTCCAAATGTCAATTCTGGTTCCGGTGGTTTCGCTTCCAGTTTAACAGTGCGGGCAATTTTCCTTTAAAAAACAACTAAACTGTCGGTTCATAGTTCTATGGTTCATGAAACCAGAACTAGAACCAAACATGGCCGGTTTCAACGATTCCGATTTCAATTCAGTTTTTGCATTTCTAGTTTCAAGTTTCAACTGCTTAAATAAGAACGGCTAATTGTTTTCAAGTTTGAAAGCAGTCTTTTTAGTAGTTTTTAACCAAAAAAAGATATTTGCTCTGTTTTTTAAAAAATATTCAATTAGAAATCTTCAATTTCTGATAACTTTCCAAATTATAATTTATCTTTTGTTAATATCATATACATTTTAACAGATTCACCAATTTATGGCTATCGATTAGGAATGTGTTGATTTTAATTACATTTCTTTGTTGACATGTAAAATGATAGCCACTCTTTTCTTTAAATAAGGAAAGTTGCATTTATAGTTTGGGTAAGATTACTTAATTATACATGTCAAAATAAATTAGAAAGATATGTCACTTAGAAATCATTTTCTCCTGTGTCCAAAGTTTCACATTTTATAAGTCACCATAAAATCAACTAAAATTACATAAAAATATAAACAAAATCACATTTCAAAAAAATAAAAAAAGTGAAAACAACCATAGCACAAGTCTTTCAATTTCATAATGAACGACGACAAGACATTGCCAATTTTTGTGTTTGAGTAACTAAGTTTGAAAAGTTGAATTAGTATTTGAATAGCGATTTTGACCCTTCGGTTCTTAATTAAGAACCATAAACTATGAATCGTCGTTTTAGAATCGACTTGGTTCGCTTTTAATTGAAAATTTTAATTGAAACTGGCGAGCCGAAATCGAAGCCTACCAGTTTTAGAACTGGAACCGAACCGCCTGAATTAGTTAATTCACTGTCGGATTCCGATTCTGTAAACTTTAGAACCATGAACCTTCCAAACCATTTTAACCTAAGTCACTTATGCGATCATATAAATATGATAGGTGACTATAGATATGCGATTCAGAATGATCAGTAGCAGCTTTCCGAAGTGCTGTCCTCTTTCTCTACACTACATCCTCGGTATTCTCATCAACAAACGTGTTTTAATTCATGTTCGGAGGATGTGATCGTGGAATCATTTTTGAGAAGCTCCTGTTGAATCTTATGGAATTTTTGTCTTATTATTACTTCACTGTCCATATTGTAGGAACCAACTTATTGTGAACGTCTCGTCTCGTCTTAGAATTTCAATGCTGATACTGCAACACTATTTCAGTTGTATCTACTGCTTCAAACATAACACATATACGTACGTTCAAGCTGATGAAGATGTTGCCTTATGAGAACATACGACTGCGATATAGTTACAGCACTAAATTTCAACAGCACTTAGCAATCATGGAAATTGTGAAAAAATCTGTCGTCTATTTATATATGCTGCATAATCTTTGCAAACAAATGAGCTCTAGCCTCGAAAATCCTCGTTTCCGTTACCATCTCTAACCACTATTGTCCATTCAACCAATCAAAACTTTTACCCTAAGAGTAACCCATTTTCTATGCTCCTGATTTTGAAGTTTGTCTTGATGATTTCAAATATTGAGAGAGAGTATATCGTTCAGAAAAGATTATTGAGTGAGGCTGAAACTATACATTATACTATAAAATTAAGTGTTTATGATTACAACATTTAGCTAACTATATGAATGACACATGATGACACAAATAAAACAAGAATTTTTTCAAAAATATACATAGTATAATAAAAAAAATATTTAATACTTTTCATATGTGATAATTTGAAACATTATATTTGATTCATATTAATTTATTGTCAAACTAATTTAAGAATGAACATATTAATTTAAAGTATTATTATTATTATAAAAATACTTAAAATAATTATTATAAATAAAAGAATTTATTGTCAAACAAAATAAAATAATTTGCATAAATTAATAAAAATATTATTATCAGCATGTATAGTATTCCACTGCTTGTCGCGAACTCAACTACTAGTTACTTTATAAAATAGTAGAAGTACAACACATTATATTGAATAAACATAACTTTATTTATTCAATAAATGTTACATATTTAACAATAAAAAAATAATTATTTTTATCCTTCATAAATTAATAACATTCCATTAATTATAATATGAATTTTTTTTAAATTACATAATAATTATTAAATTAATAACATTCCATACATACATCAAAATAGTTACTATATTAAAGTTATATTAAAAATATAAAATTAATGATGATAATATTAGAATAAATTATTAAATACAACATTGTTAATACAAAATGATATATAATATAAAACAAAACAACTTTTAAAACGATATTTATTTTAGAACAAAAAAAATAATAACCAATTGAATATTAAATTAAAATACATTAATTGTATTTTTATTTTATGTATAAAATCTTGAACGACATAGAGTATAATTTAAAATATAGGAGTATTAAAGAATAATGATTAATGAGGACAAAAGTAGGATTGAAGTTCAATGGAAGTGAAAGAAAGGGGAATAGTGAGGTAAGCTATGACATGGCACTCACTCTTGTGTTAGTAATGATAGGACCCAACTAGATAGATAACGACTTATCAATTTTATTGGAATCCAGCTGTTTTCACTTATTACAACTTTGATCCCTCACCCTCTCTTTTCTTACCTAAATAACCCTACTCACACCTTGCCATTAACCAACTATTGCATACTACCTCCTCCGCTCTTTGTACGTGAGTTCAATTGTGAAGGTGGTTAGTCAGCACACTAAAGTGTAAAATTTGATCTCTGGCTCTGTACGGTACTATGAGAAACATACAGTCTCTAACCTGTTAATTCGTCAAGTCTTTTTAAAACTCTCAGCCTTGGGTTCATGAATTAACTCGACTCATTTCTTAAAATTTTATAAAAAAAAAAATAACATGCCACCTCCACCTACAACAATTATAATGTTTTCGACACTTCACTCCAAAAATATGGTGCCTCTTCACACTACTTTGTTAGGTAAAAAACCATTATACTAGTAGAACTTATAGTTTTTGACCCAATAATACAATTAATGTGTATATATTAGACATGATATGAATTACACGAATTTAATTTTTAATGCTTATGTCATAAATATTGATATTGATAGAAAAAAACCACCAACACGATTATGACCCGTCAATCCAATTTGTCACCTCGAATTACTTAGTTGACACATTTATGATAGTGTAAATTTCTAACACGATAATTCGATTTGTAATATATAGTTATGATACGATATGAATAATATAAATTTAAATTTATCATATTTATACTATATATAATATTTTATATCAAATAATTTTCTATGATCATGACATCAACACAAATTGACATCTCACAAAAATTTTCATTTTGATATATTTGAGGAGGATGAGAGACAATCCAAATTCTTTGGAAACCGTCTCTAATCCCGACATAATATAATAGCATTCCACCGCATCGTCCTGTCAAGTGGGACTGCCGTAGGAAGCCAAATGGACATTTTGCATACACCAGGAATTGAGAATTTTTCTTTTTTTTGAAAAGAGAAATTGAGAATGATAATTTGAAATTATATGATTAGATAATACAAGGCACGTGAAGCATACACACAACTATATTAGGTAGTACGGTTGTATGGCAACGGTGGAGAATCAGGCAGAGACCTGCATCAAATTAATTAGCTACCAGAGGCACTGCCATTGACCTCAGCAAAAGACAAAAACACGAACACGTAAGATCGGTAATCGTGCCGAATTATATTCCATCAAATATTACAAAATTTAAATCCATTTCGTATCACAATAGTATTTTCACAAAACATATTTCAAAAGCTCAAAAGTACCATAATTATTTTTATCGATTTGATGGTAAGTAGAACAAGAAACATATATTACAACAAGAACACTAAACTAAATATACAAATGAGAACTAATTAGCTTTTTTATAACTATTATGCATTGAAAAGGACCTCTAAATCTTATAATTAACAGAGTAATTAAGCTCTTTT
>CANYCX012754474.1:0-10938 GCA_948193385.1 Breynia disticha f. nivosa
AAAATAAATTTTTATTCATTTATTAATTTTATTTATCTAATTCATTTTCTAATCCACCTTATATCAACCATACATAAACCTTATTTATTAACTTTTAATTATCAATTTAAACGTCATTTATCGACGGAAAATTTTTCAGAATGTTACACAACCACTTACCTTGTTGATTTGGTGTTGATTTCTTGCAAAAATTGAAGTTCCTTCTTGTTAATTCACTTCCTACACTCAAGAGCAATGTTCTTTGCTTCTTCTCAACCCTTCTCTGATGTTTTCTCTGAAGTGTATATTATAGGTTCTTGAATGTTCATCTTAATCGATCAACTTATATTTTTTTCCCAGATCAATGAAGAACGTGTGGTGGACAGTGAACTACGCGTGGTCGTTACTACTGTGCTTCCCTGCCACAACGTGTACTTTGCTATTTCCAGCATTTCTTCTTCTTCCTTAGTTATTTCATATACACCTTATATCAAGCTTCAATCAACCTTCATATATCTAAATATAAACATTTATTTTTCATCATTTCAATAATTATTTCCATAAAATAAATTCCGAGATGTCACATTTATATTCTTGGAATAAATTATTTTAACAGCAAATACTCAAATTTGCTTGAACTAATTAAGGAAAGAAAGACAAAATGAAAAAAAAGGCTTAATATAGAGCTCCGAATTAGTCATTCTTGTATCCATGGCTCCAAATTTTTTATGAACGTTCACACTGGCATCTTAATCTAACAAGATTAAAAACATGAATGAAATCAATTCAAATTTCCAAAATCATAAACCTTCAAAGTTCTGTAAAATGGCAAATGATAGGAAAAGAAAGGGGACAAAGTCTCAAAAAATGTAGAATATAATCTATGAAATTGAAGGAATAAAAAAATGAAATCTTCTGAAGCTCACTACATATCAATTCACACTACAAAAACTGAAAGTTAGCACCAATTTGTTCTGCACAATATTGCAGCCCCTTTTTATCTGAAGGATATGGAGATCAGTTGACACTGGTTAGACTGAAGCATGCTGCAGCACTCTTCAGTTCATTCTCTGCAACCTGCTCTATGGATTGTGTTGTATCCTTCATTGATTCTTCCGAGCTGCAACATCAATTCTCACATCAGTATAACAATGGTGAAAGCAATGAAGGGAGCCTTTAATCGCATTAAGTAGCCTATTGCACTTAAACAAGCTCCGTAGATTTGAATAAAGTCGATAGACAATTTGAGAAATGAAAACGACAAATTGGATGGAGTACCTTGACTCGTATGCCTCTTTAGAATCGATGTAGGATTGTCTGTCATCAATGGAATCAAAAAACGGATGTATCTCATCGTAGTCTTGAACAACTTCTTGTTGGATGATTAGTGGCTGCGACTCAACCATTTGAGATTGAACTGCAACAGAGTTGGCATTGCCATTCTGAACCCAGAAAGAATTTCCTAAATTCTCTTTCGGATCAAAATAACCTGAATTGTAACCGACATTACTGCTATTAGAGTAAGATATTTGCTGCGAAATTGGCAATGCTGCTGTAGGATTGTAAGGTTGGGTCGAATTAGTGAAAAGCGGAAGTGCATGACTTGGAGGCGCCATGCCTAGTTCTAACTGAGACACATCGGCAGTTAGCGTCGTAATCTGATCCTGCTGGTTATTCTGCTGCCTACACATTTCCAACTGAGACTGAACAGCATGAAGTTCTTCCTCAGCCTGCCAAATTTGATATCGCAGTTGACAAATAACGTGCCAACATCCATGAACAGGAAATCTATCACGAATATTAGCTTGATAAATAATCGAACGCATTGCTTCTTTCTTCTGTGCAGCGTCAAGATTCTTAAGTATCTTAAGAATATTGCTCACACCAAACAATTTATGCGCATTCTGAAACATTTTCGGCTGATCGGGAGGGAAGTAAGGAGCCAAAGGACACTCCGAATGACATTTTCGTCTCTGGTACTTGCACGCAGCGCAGGCTTGGCCGGTGCCACCTTTCAGGGTCATATTATCTCTCAAAGCATCAACTCTTTCACAACAAAATACGACACAAAGAATCACAAAACAACACAGAAGCAAGAAAGAAGAGAAGAAAAGAGAAGATAGCGGAGAAAGAAAGAAGGCAATGGTTTTGATGTTGAGACAGAAATGAGAAAAAACATTCGTCTGATATGCTGAGAGGATACGGAAAGGAGGGGCCGAATGCTGATCGCCCTGCGGTCACGAATAGCCAGCCTTCAATATCTTGTCTATAAGTCGGGCATCATATAGTGAATGTGAAGAGACTGAGTAAAAGAGAAAGATCAAGATAGCGAAGTTGGTGGGAGATTTATTGTTAGTTTCAGGTTATGACCTTCTTGGGACAAATGTTGCAGTTCAGAGAAGCCCTATTTTTCTGCGCTATTTTTGGTCACTGTGAAACTCATTTTCACCATTTCTGTTTTAATTTCATGGGTGAAAGGGTTTACAACATTTTCTTGTTTAAATATTTTTTTGTAGTACCATATGCTTGATTAAGAAGAAATTTAATATTCGAAAAAAATCAAATTGTTTAAATTAGAAATGGGTTATAATTAACTTAAATGAGATATATTATGAAGTATAAAAATATATCTGTAACTAGATAATTAAAATAAAGGGTACACCTTTTTCAAGAATGTAAGTTTTGTCGAAATTCTGAAATCTAGAACCTGTTCTACGCTTTTTGAAGAATGATGGGAAGGAGTCGGTGAATGGGAATCGAAACTGATGAATAATGGCGTAAAGCTCAAAAATCGATGAAGTCCATTGAAGTCCGTAAATATTAAACATGATTAATGACAACGGTCATTAATAGAAAGACTTTACGAACATTAATAAAAAGATATTATAGACGTTAGAATCATTCTACAGATGAGATATATGAGTTGTTATGGTATGCTCAGTTGCACCAAATATAAGTTCACGTGATATGAACAAGAGAAAAATTAGAAGTTACATAACTATTCGTTGTTATGAATTTGCAAAAAATATGTTCTTTTGGTATTATTTTGAGATCAAATTTTATTTTTATGGAGTTTCTTGGAAATTTTGTTTTTCTTTTTCAAGTGAAAGAAATAAATAGAATGATATATTCATAAAAATAAGCTCAAAAACAACAGTACAACTCTATTGTGCTGTTATTAAATTGATGATAGCAACTGTTATAAAATATTTTGTTAATAATTTCATCAAATAAATTAGATTTTCTTTATGTATGAACTACAATTCACGTGAGAAAAATGCAAAAATATATGTTTAAATTTTAATGATTCGGTATGAATTTGCAAATAGAAAGAACCAATTGCAAAGCACATAGTGGTGCAAATTGAAGAAAAATGTAGGAAAAATTCCAAAGGTTAGAATATTTATTATTTTGAGCTTAAGTTATTTTCAAGGATATTTAATACTCCTTAATATTTTTAATTGAGTTTTTATTGAATTTTACAAATATATCAACATGGTACTTCAATATTTCTACTACAATTGTTTTGTGATTAATGCATTCCACCTGGTATCATGAGCTGAAACTACTTATGCACCTGCAAATTAAAATTGACAATCGTTCTTATCTAGCTCATAAAAAACCTTAAGTAGAAGTTTCTCTCTTATATTTATATGATACAAGTCCATAAATGGAACTTGACCAGCAAAAAATTCAAACAAACTGAAAAAAACTACCAACAAGAAGTGCAGTGATCGAGTCGGACGATTGTTCAAACTCAGTTCATTCAAAATTTTACGAATTTAAGTTTGAATCGAACTTTTTAACGAGCTCAAAACCTTGTTTAAGCTGAACCGAATACCAAATAACTCAGATAAAAAGCTCAATTTGCAGTCGAAAATAACCAAACTTTAACACTTCAAAGGTCAAGTCGGAGTTACTAAAAATACTAACAATCTTATGCACACATATCATTTCAAGGCATCTATTTGGAGAAGACATTGTCAATCCTTCATAGATTTCTTCAGTTAAAGGCAGCTCCATTACAAGTATAAACAACTAAGTTGTTGCCATTTCAGAAAAAAAAATACAAAGAAAAAAATAAATGTCTTCAATTATTGGATCTTGAAACAACCCCATTGATATATAAAATAAAATTGCATGCATGGTTACCTGGCTAACATTACTGTGATTGATGCCTCATTCAAAGACTGCTTTTCATGGTCCATTTCTGCATCCAACAAGTTTCTCCTGGTGTAAACTGCAGGTGGGTTTGGACATGGCAGTACATTAGCTTCGTTATATATCATATATGTCACATCTACCATAGTTGGTCTCTCCATTGGGTTCTCCTGTACGCATAAGAGAGCCACATGACTGCATCTTAATATTTCACTCTGACAAGCATTGCCAAGCTTGGGATCAATTAGTTCCAAACTTCTTCCCTGTCTCCACAACTCCCATGCCTACATCAATATAGTTGTAAGAACTAATTCCAGCATAGGAACATCAAAAACAAGAAAGAGACAGTTAAATGACACCATGTTATGATGTTGAGCTCTCACATATGCTCTGAGACCAATAGGCCCTTCATAATCATGGAAGCTACTGTTTTTCCTGCCACTCAATAGTTCCAGCAACAGAACTCCAAAGCTGAATACATCTGATTTTGTTGAGCAGATACCCTCAATTGCATACTCAGGAGACATATAGCCACTGCATTCGTAATCAGAATGAAAATTTATCATATTTGGAAAAGAGTCAATCTAGCTTGCATATGTGATCAGCTTTGTAGATTCATTGCTTACTATGTTCCAACAACCCGTTTAGTTTGTGCTCTTGATTCATCTGATCCAAATATTTTTGCCATGCCAAAATCTGATATTTTGGGATTCAGCTCATTGTCAAGAAGAATGTTACTGGCCTTCAAATCTCTATGTATAATCTTCAACCTTGAGTACTTATGCAGGTAGAGAAGCCCCTGAGCAATGCCTTCAATGATCTTGAATCGTTCTTTCCAAGATAGTTCAGTTTGATCTATAGGATCTGCAGGGATTCAAATTATGCAGTTGCAAGGAAAACAAGCATACCAGTGAAATACAATTCAGTTGTACACAAAGATAACAAGTACTTACTGAATAGGTAGAAATCAAGGCTTTTGTTGGGCATGTACTCATAGATTAGAATCTTCTCTTCTTTCTCAATGCAACAACCAACAAGCTTAACAAGATTGTTATGCTGCAGTTTTGCAATTACTTTCACTTCATTCTTGAACTCGATCAATCCTTGGTGAGAGTTCTTTGAAAGTCTTTTAATTGCTATATCTTGACCATCTGCTAATTTACCCTGGTTTGATATGTAATGAATCACTGATGCGAAGTGGAATAAGATCTCCAAAATGTATCAAAACTAAAATTACTGCATACCTTGTAAACAGGACCATAACCACCTTCACCAAGCTTATTTTCAGGTGAAAAATTGTTCGTAGCTGCTTCCATACTTTCAAAGCTGTAAAACTGTAATTCATGGCTATTTTTTCCACTTTCACCGGAATTATGCTTTGCACTGATGCCCAATTCATGCAACAATATGTCTTGCTCAACATTAATATTTTTCGATAAATTAAGTGACCGCTCTACTTTTGTCCATAACAGAAGTGCAGGTTTAGATTTCCATGGCCATCTTACAGGATTCTTATGCTTTCCCCATATGAGGTAGCACAATAGGACTAATGTTAACACTCCTGCTACTGCCACGATTAACCACTTCATCCCCTTGCTTTCTGCAATATATTAACAAATGGTAACAGTGTTATTGTTCAATTGTATGTCAATCAAACGTCAATAACGCCCAACTTACCTTTGGATTGTAGGACATAAATAGTCTGATTTTCATCCCATTGCAATGAAGTTCTGACCTTCACTCTGCTCCAAATCCGGCAGCGGGTGTCGTTAACATTGTAGGCGACGCAAGAGCAATTCTCCAAGCATTTTAATTGACAATTGGTGTTGTTTAACTCCAGTGAATCTCCAGAAGCTAAACCATATTTCGATGTGAAATCAAATAATCCATTCCTGCAGGAAGGGTACTCCTTGTATGCACATCCCACTCTGGCTGAAGAATTTGAGCTCAGACAAGCTACTCTTTCAGCAGGACTGATTCCAAGAAAACATTCTGTGCTACAGAAGATGTATCTCTGTTCAAGATCAGAGAGAAAACCAAAATGGTCCATAACTATCATAGGAAAACTTTTGCCTTTAGCCTCCACATGATAAGTGAAGTATTTCTCATTCTTGTTCGAAATAAAACTAAAATTGTAAGGACGCTGTGAAGAGAGCTCATGCGACAGGTTGAAACGGCCGTTTGTCCAGACACCACTAGTCCACAATACTTCACCAGCCCACTTCATTATTAATTGGTTTTTGCCATACGGGTCCATTTCAAGGCTATATGTCCCAGGTGCCGGTGACGTATTTGAACTCCATGACATGAGAGACCAAGAATGTCCAGTTTTCAGATTAATCCCTATCCTCATTCCTGGAAGAAGTGCATCTGTTGGATAGTCAAAACTTTGCCACAATGTTCTCTTCACTGATCCATCTGAAGTCATTTCCTGTAACACAAAATTTCCTGAATCAAGTAATGTAGCACTTATGTTTCCCTGTTCTTGAACCAACGACAACAAAATGGTTTGGCCTCCGCTTCTTAAAATCTTCAAGATGCCATCATTGTCTATCATCAGACAACCAGATTTGTCAGGGATTGGGGTGTTCCTGTTGGCAACCCAAACCGGCTTCTGCTGATTTCCATAGAAATAATAGCTGTAATACCAATTTTGCTCAATATGCATGTTGTACCATATTCCCAAGTAATTATTCTTATTCCTGTTGAAAAATCCTAACCTGAACACTTGAGAAACTGAAATCAGTTGAACCCCATCTGCATCTTTCAGCTCTTGTCCCTGATGTAGTGTGTCTGTTTCTGAGTGAGAATGACCTGCTAGCAGTAACAAGCCCAAATAGCTCATCAGAATGAGATTCTTCCCATTCTTAGCCATTTTTCTTTGGTTACAGGGGGGGCGAACATGCCAATTACATTCTACCCGAGATCAACCGAGGGAGAACAACTCCAACGTTAAAAGTCTTTCAACTCTTTTTTTAGTGAAGTTTTCAACTCTTTTAGTCAATGAAATGCTGCAGCAATTAATAGAACTACATATTTTTTATTCAAAAGGGACGACTTAAGCCGACTAACCATCATTCTCAACTTAATATATAATATTACAATATCTCCTTAACTTAATTTACACTCTTTAAAATTACACACTATATCGGACTCTTTATTCACTTCTTATTTATTTATTCTTCTAATTTTATAATAATATAACATAACTACCATTCTTTCTGAACTCAACTAATTAAACTAAATAAATATTATAATTAATTAAAATTAATTTCGACAATCTGTAGTTGGTAAATCTGAAGAATCAAATTAATTTCTTATGAAATCTGAGACCGGCTTTCTGAAATCCGATTTCGGCTTTCTAAAATCCGATTTCCGCTTTCTAAAATCCGGTTTCGGCTTTCTAAAATCCGAAACCGGTTTTTGGACTATATAATTAATTAGTTAATTGGAAGTCCAGTTTCGCGTGTCCACTCCCTCTCCTCTTTCTTCCTCTCCTTCGGCTTTTCTCAAACATGTACAAAATAAGGATCCATTTTCTCAAATGAAAGAGAGAGACATGTCTTCAAAAAATAATAATAATAAAATATTAAGGAGTCATTTTCTCACTCCTCAGATTTGTTAACTCAATTAAGGAGCTCCTACAATTTTTATCTAAGGAGTCAAAATAAAGTGTCTGTTGGAGTGTCATTATGCATTAACAATTGTCAAAATAAAGGAAGGAGCCAAAATAAGGAGGCTGTTGGGAATGCTCTAAGGGACATGTGAGTAGTTTCTGCTTTATCTTTTTTTTTTATTGAACTGGCTCTTTAACTAAATTAACATTTTTAAGATTAATAATTAAATTGATATGGCCTTATTTGGTATCCTCTCCATCTTCGCAGGGAATTCCTGTTCCCATTGTCGTCGGGAAATCTCGTCTCTGTCTGATAATATTCATATCCACACTCATTAATGTATATTAATTATATATTTATATTATGTGTATATGTTATTATATATAATCATTATTTTTTAAATATTATATTCTAAATATTAAAATTTAAATTATAAATAGTTTTTCTTTATGTTTTTTTTTCAAAAATATTAACTTTCGTACTCAAAAGGTATGAGGATCCGGCAGAGAAGATGTCGAAAATGGGTTTGGGTTCGAAATTTGGGGACGGAGACGGGAGAAGGGTCCCTAAAGATTCGGTTTCCGTTATCATCTCAAATTAAAATAAATTAACGATAATCTTAGGAAAACAACATGGACCAAATATTCATTTCATTGTAGGAGGTTCATATGCTTTGGTCTCATCCACATGCAAGAGAGTGTGGGTGCACATGCTTATGAACCTCATTTTGTTGATACTTTTTTTTGGGATTTTAAATTGCACTTACAAAGCACAATTCTCAATTTTCTCAAAAGTTATATTTTCAACACTATTATTTTTATTTATTTACTCTTTTAAAATTATATTTATGTCTAATCTCGAATGAAACAATAGCAAACAAAATTTTATCCCACCTAAAGAAATGAGTAAGAGGGAGAGAATGAAATATTTCAAGAGCTCCTACTTTCCATAAGTTTTTAAAATTTATTTTAGAAAAGAACTTAGAAAATAATTCTAATTTATTTTGTGTTTTTATAGTTATATATGGAGGAGACTATGAGACGCTTATGAGAGATAAAATTTCCCGTCCCGACAAAATTGAAATGAATTCAAGACAAACATAAATTAGTAGGTTCGTATCTTCTTCCTCTCATTCTTCTTTCTTTCATTATAATCATGATGCTTATTTAGTTGATTTTGCAAAATTAATAGTATTGATTATTTGACATTTAAATTTTCACAAAAAAATTGGTTTTAAAAAATTGATGAACTTAGAAATATTATTTTTGAAATGAAAGAAAATGGTTTGATTATTTTAAGATTGTTACTAATATTTACCTTAATGCATTTATATTTTATCCAATATTAACTAATAAATTTGAAATAATAAATAATATTTTAAAACATTATTATTTTTTATTGTATTTAGATAATGACATCTGTATTAATGTCTCTTTTATGGTTAGCAGAGCTAGAACTTTAATTAATAAGTTGTTAATTTTTTTCTCCTACTATTGTCATTGAGGATTCATCCTCCTAGATTTCACCTAACGCATGACCACAACCAAGTGAGTAAGGTTGAGTTACAATTTATTGTGGATAAGTAAAAGAAATCTAGTACTACTAGTTCTAGCTACTCCATCTATCTTAACTTTTATCTAACAACTTAATTTGAAGGTAGCAATGATTTTCAGATTTTAGATTAGTGTAAATAATATCATGTCACTTTTTAAATTTTAGTAAAAGTGTGTTTATAAGTGTTAGTCATTCCAGTCTCAACAGCATTGTTGAACAACGTTTTACTAAATGTAGAAAGATTTTAGATGAAAGAAGTAAAAAAAGATTACATTATTGGAAGCACAAGCTTGTGTTATGATTGATTTCGAGTTATAAATCACACTCAAGAACTTCTTATTTTAGAGTTATCTTCATACGAAAATAAAGAGACTGAACCCACTATCGATTCTACACCTCCTAGTCCCACCACCCATTTAGAATAATTCTTGTTTAGTTTAATTTCTGTCATTTGAAATTTTTTTCTTCATTTATTTTTTTTTGTTTACTTGTAATATTCTTTCTCTTCTTGTAATAGCTTAGTTTAATTTTCAATTATGTAACTATAATATCCATCTCCAGCAAGTGAGGTCAAATTAACAAGATATTGAAGCACCGTCATTTTTTTATTAAATCACTTCAGTAATATATTTATTAGATAAAAAACATAAATAATTTTAGCAATATATTTATTACATAATTGACAAAAATAATGTAACATCCTCGTCTTAAAATCGCAAGATTAATAAGATAATTAAACTGATTAATGAATATAATAAATTATGGATTAGATTGAAAGGAAAGATTAATTGAGGGTTGAAGGTCGGTCCATACGAAGTATTTAAAAAAAATTAATTAATTAAAAAAAAATAATAAAATAATAAAATAATAAAATCTTACATATATCAACGGTGGAACCTTATCTTATGCTCCAGAAATGTTTAAAACTTAGAAAAAAGAGAGAGAAGCTCATGGAAGAAGAAACAGAGGGAGGAGAGAGAAACTAGAGAGAAAAAGAGTAAAACTAGGTTAGGAAACGCGTTCGAGATATAGAATCAATCGTAATCTCGAGCCGGGATCTCAGTGGTATAGTCGAAACAGGCAAATTTCGAAGTTTACAGTAAATTTTTATGAGTTTAAATATTGAAGTTTTCGTACAATCGAGTCTAAATTAGAAATTAAGCTACAAAAATGATTTGAGATATCAAATCATTTGTAGTTTCAAGCCGGGAATTTAGTGAGATTATTCGTCAATTTTTCCGAGTTTTATTATAATTGTTTTGAATTTATTCGTAATAGAATTAATTAATAATTAGAGAATTGAGTTAGAAATATGTTATAGTGAGTTATTAATGAGTTGAGTAACGATAAAAAAAGGGTTAGGGTTCCGGCTAGGGTTTTCGAAATTGAGAAGTAAAATAAAGGAAATTTATTAGGACATGCAATAAATTGGAAATTATATTGGAAATTTTAGGTAAATTGTTGATTGGTTATTATTAAATGATTGATATATATTATAGGACGACAGCGTAGCCGAGTCGGACGGGACGCGAGTTCGCACCAGTCCGAGTACTTCAGCTGAGAGGTGAGTATATCTCACTATTTGGCTTTATTAAAATGAATGGTTTTAGATATATTTATTTACGAT